>BPLR01016730.1:0-298139 GCA_021605095.1 Caerostris extrusa
AAATTTCTACTTAACTAGTAGAAATTGACTTAAAAAATTTTTTTTTGATATTACTTTGTTATGATTCATATTGAAAAAACATTACAGATTTAAACAGAATTAAATTATATTGGCAACAAATTTGGTTATTTTGATGATAGATTGTGCAATATTGAGATAATATAAATATATGCAATATTGAGAAATTAATAAATGTTTTTACACGTATTGTAATAAAGATGGTATAACTTAAAAAATATTCCGTGTCAGAATTTTAAATTGCTTTTCATGATTTCTGTAACATTATGGAATTTATTTATGGCATATTCATGTTAAAAAATTGTTATCGATAGCAGATAATCTTAAAAGGCGATCTTTTTGCAATCTTAAATGTTTTGTTACATCTTCCTTTAGTATTTATTTTTTAGAAACGTTCTCGCTTTATTGTATCACAGATTCATTTCTTCACCAAGAAATAGATACAAGAACAATATTTCTTAGATAATGGGAGATCAAAAATGCTGTTCACTATCTTTTACTCTGAAAATAAAATATGTATAAGTATTGCGTCGTTTTCTTGTTATAGAAAATGTTTAGATAAAAAAAAGTTTGATTTCGATAGATTTTTATCACTCTTGACGAAATGTACTGTGTCCTACTTATTTAAATTTAATAAGACTGTATCTCCTGATAAGAGAGAACAGTGAGATAATTTATCTACGAAATAATTATCTCTCTACCAATTATCGGTTAAATATCAGTCAATTGTCATGTGGTTTAAATGTACAGGTTTTCTTATACAAAAAGGAAGTTATTTTTTGTTTAGGAGCAAATAACTTGTTTTCTCTATCACAACTTATGAAACATTACATTAAATGCTATACATACATAATGGAAATGACATAAATGGATAAATAATGATGGGAATGATTTATATGGAATAGATTTATTAAGCATTACAACAATTTACTTTTTTACAATTATATGCATCATTTATAATTATTTTAACATGTAAGACTATAATACACAGTCCAGTCACATTAATGTGATCACCACCTACTTTCGACGTCAACGTGAAATAACCCATCACAAAAAGGCAGGTGGCGGCACATTGCAGTGGAGTGTATATAAAGAATTCCACTTAAATACCACACTCCACTTAAAGCCAGAATACGCAAGAGTGTATATTCTGGTTTTTTGACAGAATAATGGGACTGGACTGGTCACATTAATGTGACTGACTGTGACTGTGTATATCTTTAGTGCTGTTGTTATGTAATACCTACCAAAACAGAGTGGAGTTTGAGTATATTTAAACTCATCAGCATCACATCATCAAGATACACTAAAATTTTACTTTATCTATATTATAAAATCACACTCGAAGACAAAAAAAAAACAAATACGAATAAAAAAAAGTGTTAAACAAATGAAACAAAAATCAGTGAATATGATGTACATTTATATAGGCAATCTTGCTAGCTAGGAAATTGGTTGGCAAACAGGAAGACAGTTAGTAGAAATTAATCATAATAATAATCATAGACTTAATTTCATCGGGCATCAATCCTGATGAAATTAAGTCTGATATACCGTGAAAGGAAGAGTAACACAAACGGTATTTACAAAGTCATTTTAAATAAAATAAGAACCAAAAGGGTGACACTGGTTCTGTTTGTCGCTCTATGGTCATCTTGTGCATACTTTGGGCTAATTATACCAGACCTACTGTATAACATGGATTCCGAACCACTAACAAACAACAATGATACCTCAAAGATTCGAACCTGAAATATGTGGTACCAAAGGCCAGAGATCCAGCCAATTGGCCATCAGAGCGCAAAGGGGCACATTGAAATGGCCTCTCGGTTGTCGAGTTGTTTACCGACTGTGTTTAGTACCCTACTACTGTCTTGGACCAGACACGGACTGAATTCGAAATGAAATTTATCGGTTTGAACAGTTCTACGACAATCAGTGAGATTTCAAGTTATGGCATCCTAGCACCATTGCAAAAGCGCTTACCTGTATACATAAGGGAGGAATAGATAATGATACCACAAAATCGAAATGTCAGACCTTGCTCTCTATCGATATTCTATTTGGTCACTAGTGACGCGATCATGCTGTGATCAGTTATTGTGTGAAGATTTCTAACGATTTCTTTGGCCTCACGTTTTGTCGTCTCTACATTGATTGCTTCCTTTTTGACTCTGAGTCATATTCTTTGAAATTAATTCCACAATCTTTAAAACGTTTTTTTTTTAAATATATGTTTCCTATTTGATAATAAATAATTATATTTAATAAACAAAATTAATTATTTAAAGATAAATAATTATATTTAATAAAAAGTTTATTTAAAGATAAATAATTATATTTAATAAATTAATAAAATTAGCTAATTTCATTAAATTATTGAATGAAGTCTATTCAAAAAATTGTGTCATATTCTTTGGAATTGAATTCCACAATCTTTAAAAAGTATTTTTGTATTTTTTTTATTTGCAAACAAATATCTAAAAGGAGATTCAGAGTTTTGGGTACTATTATTGTCCCCATGTAAATAAATTGCTTATTTGGATCTTAAGAAGATATTTATTATAAATCTATTAAATTAATAATGGTAATTTATTCTTCTTGCAAAAACGCAATCGAATCGTATACAATACTGTTTTTAATAATAATAAAAAGAATTAACATTTTCAATTTAAATATATGATTTTGTTTCTCAATCCTTAACTTTATACTAAGTGCAATATGGTACTAAACTATTTTTATTACAGAAAAGCATACGTCTTTATTATTCGTGTTAAATTAGCTCTCAAATAAATGTAATTTAACATGTTTCGTCTGCGAATCGTTACTGAATTCTTGCAGCTGATTATTACTTGTGTAACGAGCAGCCACGTTGATAAAAATAACATCTGTCATGCATCTAAGAGCCATTTGCATGTTGCTTTTTCACATTTTCTGCTGCTCAGTTATTATTCCTCCTCATCAAACATAAAACAGAAATAATTTTCTCTCTCCTTTGTTTGCTGAGCGATTCATAATTTGATTGCTATCCGTTCCTATCCGTGTTTTGAAACAATACTTTTGTCTTTTAAGCACGTGGCATAAGCTGCACTTACCAACTGACTGATTCGTCTTAATTTTTTTTTTTTTGAACGAATCTTTTTTGGCGACACAGCAAAGCTCGTGAAATCCAGCTTTCATGAGTGCTTGGAAAACCAATTCGTAACAAATAATGGAATTGCTGTATTTATCGCATTATTTACTGTAATATTTTTATCATTTTTTTAAAGCTATGAAATGATCTGTAACCTTGCTCACGTATGAAAAGCAAGTGATAACGTAAGTAATGAAACGGAAATGACGTCAGGTAGTGAGGTTCGCTTATGTATGTCAAGATTGCTGTCACGTTAAATGACTTAAAATTATTATTTGGTATTTTATGTTGATATTGTTGAACAGTAACCTTGTAACTTTTTATGCTAAATTTAAGACGATTATATTACCTGAAATATTAAACAAAAACTATTTTCTTCAGAACATTTTGTACCCATGTGGTACAGTTTTAGCCACATAACCTGCATTATGGAGTTCCGAGTAAAAGAGCAGTTTATTTTAGGGCAATAATATTTGAAAATTTGGCTGGTGACCGAGTGACTAATGTTGTGGAATGTTTGTAGCGATTCGGAATCCACTTAAAACCATAGGTGCCGCTTTAATATGATTGTAGAGAGTGGTTCTGACAACCATGTTCCGTAAAAAGAAAATATCTCTTTCGGAATCTGCCAGTGGGTAGAAGACCTTTAGACCAAACATGGGGCTGTAGCGCCATTAAAGAATAATAATTGAAAAAGATTTCTTAATTCTTTGGAAGTGAAAAACAAAAAGATAAAAGATGTAATTATGTCGTTCCATGCCTATATTGCAACTATTTTTTGTAATACTATTGTAATTACTTGTGTGCTTAAATTTTTATTATTGTTATCATCAATCAAGAACCTTGCTTTTACTAAGAATATCTCGATAGCAGTCTAGTAGAAAGAACCTGGTAATCTGAAAGGCACTGTATCGCATTTATGCTATACATGACTAAATAAGCCGAGAAATATTTTCCCAATTAGCTAGACAAAGCTATTCCCAATTTGGAGTTGCGTGAAAGTAATATTAGTAATCATGAAAAGTATCAAAAGGAAATAACAGACGTAAACTTATTAATCCATTATCATTCTCTAAATTAAATTAATTTGAGAATGATAATTTAAGCCTTGTTAAAAATGTGACTTTTGCAAATGTCGATCGAAAAATCGATTACTTATTAAGGGTGGTAGTCGGATATGAGCAAGAAAAGCAATTTGAGAAATTAAGTTTAATTGTGAATATGGATTTTTTTTTCAATTCTTTTTCTTTTTCAATTCCTTCTATTAGCTCACACTCTCCCTATATATATCTTGTTCAAATTTTCAATCGTTCATAAAATACTTTTATTCATCCACTCAAGTTCAAATACATTTTTTTGAACTTGCAGTGGATGACACTGGATGCTAATACAGTTTTTTTCAAATATTAATTCAATAATTTAATTTAATTAATTAATTTTAGTTTTTTTTTTAATTTAAGTTGCGTGTATCTTCCAATAGATGGTGCCAGATAAACTTAAAAAAATGAATGAAAATTATTTATAAATCACTTTCGGCAATATAGTGAAAAAAAAAAATAGGAATTGACTTTAAAAAATGTTTTTTATATTACTTGTTATATTATGTAATTTACAATTTCAATTATTGAAAATTATCTTAATTGTAGTTAAAACTCTTGCGAAAGTACTTTCCTCCTATTATTATGCCGTTCTGTTATAATCCGTCCAACTTAGCCACTGGTCAATTTTCCCACAATGGGTTGTTAAACTATATGTAATAAAAACCTTTTTTTTTTTGGGGGGGAAGAAGCATGGTTTAAGGAGGTTCTGGGGGGAAAGGGGATAGTTATGAATGAAAAATTTAATCAATTAGTAGATTAATAGTACAAGAAGGAGGGAAAGATTGGGAAGATCAATTATATTTTCGAAGTATATTTTCGCCGTAAATATCATTCAACTATTTTGTTTGAATGTTAGCTATAAAACATTTGTTTTATTGTACTTAATATTGAAAAAAAAGGACATCCATATCAATAAATGAAATATATTATTTGCGAATTCCATATATAGACCTAAAACAAATATATTTTTCTCCCTTCCTATAATAATTTATCATTAAAAATGTATTAAGAGTACAGTTATAATTATCCATTTGGGAAATAAAATAAATATTACAATATTGCGTAATACAACAGCTAGCGACATTTTTAAAATTCAGAATAGGATGATCTTAAAATACTACAAGGAAAAAAAACGTTTCATATTATATTTACGTAAATATTTATGAATATTATGTTATTATTTAACTTTTTTAGTATGGTTTATTTATTGTTTTCCACAAATATTCTTCTAAAAATGAAAACTAATTGAACAAAAACCAAAAAAACGCAAATCTTAGATGAGAGAAAGCCATTTATCATCGAGTGGTTATACTAACTTTAATACGAAGGCACTGAACTGGCTATGGCGCATAACATTGAAAAAAAAAAAACATTGATTGTGCTTGCATTGTGAAACGAAAGTAATCTTCTGTAAATATGGCAGCTACAACAATGAAAACATTCTTTTTTTCTTTCGTCTTTATTATTAACTATAAAGAAAGACTGAACTAATATGTAGTGATGACCAAATTTATTGCTAATGTCACTAACTTTTCTCTTTTATTCAACTGTCATATTTTTAAATAATTCTCATTATTTTTGTTGCTTGAAAAAATTTTAAATTCAAAATATTTTCAAACAATTTTTCTCAAGTTATTTTTATAATTTGAGAAATTTTTATAGTTTTGTTATTGATTCAATAAAAGAAATAATGTTATTGGGTATTAAAAAAGTTGAGCACTTTGAATTTAAAATTAATATGTGATAGATAACATTCAGATCTTAAAGTAAAATATTTACTTTTATGACCTTAGAACTTGGGCTTATAATACCAATGAAAAGTACCTAATCCTAGCCCTAGTGATTACTAACTATCAAGGCCGGATTTAGATGAAAAGAGGCCCTAGGCTATTCCACTTATGAGGTCCTTTCAATAGTCTATAAACACTTCACTAAAGTATTGAACCTACTGAACTCAAAAGGCGAGAATCAAATGATCGTGTACATAATCCTAAAATAAGAATCTTTTCTACTAACATTAACACGTATTTCATATTATCGTAAGTAATAATATAACCGAACTTCGAGATATCAATAGGTCTCTGCGTTTATCTGTTCCAATCTACACTAATCTGCTCTTTATTTATGCAAAAACAAATCAGAGCTTTGTAGCATAAGGCACGTCAATATTTGCCATAGCAATGATCTTAACCAATAAATTTTTATGTTTGTTTATTAGTCATATGTGTAGAATTTCTCCTTATTTTCGATTCATTGTTTTAGGGCTTACTGTTTTCAGAATAGTGTAATTCTAATTTTGCTAACGATTTGAATGTAGGCCCCTCTTGATCTTGAGGCCCTAGGCTGGAGCCTGGTTAGCCTATAGGAAAATCCGGCACTGATAGCTATGAATAAATATCAAACTCTCGTCCTCTCTCTGATAGAAGTGATTCTACCAATCTTCAAATCATTTCTTTTACATCCAAGTTGCGTCCAGATTTGAACCATTTGACTTAAAATCCATCTGTTTTTGTAAGTTGAAGTTTGAATCCGAAAAACAAGTCCCTGTTATCCCCTCTTACGAGAGAGTTTCTAGTCGTCTTTAGGAAAGTAGTAAATCTTTTGATGCTTGACCAAAAACCAACAACAGTTCAAACATTAATTCTACTCCCCAATGAAATCTGCCAAACAAAACCGCAGGCGTTTCGATTTCCATCAAAATTACAGCAAATTCGTTTGGTGAGCGACGCTCAAAATTTGCGCGTGCTAATGCAGACATGACTTTTGAAAGGCGAATAGACTTCGGTGATAAGGAGGTAAGGGGTAATACCTTGCAGGGGATTTCTCCAATACAATACGCAAGCACAAATATCTATGAAAGTCGTGAAAGCCTTGATCTACCATGGGGTTGTTGCGCCACTGAAAAAGAAGAATTAAGCACTGATAACAATAACTAATTTTTTTTTAATTTTTTTAATATTATTTTTGTTTATTTAATTTTTTTAATTATAGAAGATTTTTTCATTCTGTTTCGTTTTTTGTGTCACATGTGCTGTTGAAAAAGTATATTTTCGTCCTCATTGAAAAAAATTCGTCCTCATTGAATTTTCGTCCTCATTGAAAAAAATTCGTCCTCATTGAATTTTCGTCCTCATTGAAAAATATATACTATTATGAAAATAAAAATTTTTTACTTACAAAGTTTCAAATCTAAATATGTTATGCAAAATTTCAGTGACAGACAGTGACGAAAAAATAAATGTTTATCTTTTCAACGTCACTTTACAATAAAATATATACCCGAACTATAGTTTTCTCAACAAATATCCAAACGTTACATATTATGACAAGATGCAAAAGAAATATTTTAAAATCAAAATTTATTCGCTTTTCAAAAATATACGCGGGGGAATATATTATCAAAATTTAAAATTTCTTATAACTTTATTACGTTTACATTCTATTACGTGTAATATATTACATTTCAGAATTTCTTTTTTTTTTTTTTTTTTTTTTTTTAATATATTTCACAGAAGGAAATTATATTATCTTTCTCAAGAACAAAAATTCCACAACTTATTTTACAAAAGATATTTGTCAAGAATCCTTTTATTACACAATGCTGATGGTAGGTAGCAAAAGGCAGATTCTTATCTATTACAACTTTATTATTAGTTTGTGAAGTAGATATATATAGTACAAAATTTTTACGATGTTTAAAAGTATAAATTTACGATGAAATATTACTGCTTTTTTTGCAGCATATTGTCAAATTCTTCGAAAAATGCGATAAAGAAGTGGATGCTTTTATTGAAAATGGCGTGTGTTGTCTGTCTAGGAATTTTATAACATTCTTTTTTTCTTTTTCAAGACACATGCGATTTTTTTATATTTATTGAATTTTCTATTTTTGCCAAAAAATTGTTTAAAATTATGGTTTTTGTCTGTTAAAAACTTTTATAATTTGAATGATTATAAAATCATTCAAATTAAGTTTTTTTTTTTTTTAAATATAATTTATGGTAGTAGTCAAATTTTTTGTAGCGCAATTTAAAATTTATTTATGCGCGTCTCGTTATCTCAGTGGCAACGTTCAGCGCTGGTGAGCATTAGGACAGAGGTTCAATCCTCTGGTGGCTTTGTTGTATACACTGTTTCAAAAAAACGAGGAGCCTCGATGGCATTTGTGATATTCAGCGTCTTGTCTCGTTAGTCAGATTACCTGGTGGGAGTTTTTCTGATTTTCTCCAATAGGATACGCAAATACGAGGTAGTGTTCTCTAAAAGTCCTCCCGAAGGCACTTCCGTCCTTCTTCAGCTACATGGAGCCAAGTCAGACTTCTACCTACGGGTGCTCTATCGTAACAGAAACTGCCCTCTGCCTTCCCTTCCATCCATAAGTAGACTATTAATGAGATGTCCATCTCGCACTGCTGGACACCGACGATTAGACATACACACAATATTTTGAAAATTTCCTTCAATGTATTGAATTGTAACAACAAACAATTTTTATACAATACGTGCACCGCTGGTGAGCATTATGGCTGACGTTCAATCCGCTGGAGGCTTTTTGTGCATACTGTTTCAAAAAACGAGGAGTCTCGATGGCGTTTGTGATGTTCAGCATCTTGCACCGTTATTCGGACTACCTGCTGGGAGTTTTTCTGAATTTTCTCCCGTGCGATACTCCGGGGTAGTTCCCCTAAAAGTCCACCCTGAAGGCACTGCCCTCCTTTAGCGACACAGAGCAGAAGTCAAGACTTCTACTTGCGGGTGCTCCATCATAACAGAAGTGACCCCCACCACCTTTCCCTCCTTTCATGAGACCACACGGGTTGTTGGACTTGGTTATTTATTGATAAATCAACTCTTTATTACATTCTAATAAAAAAATTTAAAGTTTTTCTAGGAAATATAGTTGTTGATTCAATAATATGATTAACAGCGTTAATCTTTACACATGCGTTGTAGAAATAATTTTGCAGTCTATAGTAACTTTAAGTTTAAAAATTTTTTTTTACCTATAAATGTCAACATATTTTACTTGTACCAAGAATTGGAAGGCGAATTTCTGGAACTCAAAGACAAATTCTGTTATATGACTTGATAAATAAGCAGTTTATGATATTTATTTACCATTACTTTCGTTAAATTTTAAAACGGATATTTTTCTTATTTATTACTGCGTATTGCACATTCGTTCTTATTACTGCGAAATATTCGTTGCGTTTCTTATTACTGCGAAATATTCGTTGTGTTTTCGTCTGAACTAAACGTTCATTATATTTTACATCGCATTGAAATTCTGCTTAAAATATTTGTCTAAACTAAATAATTGTTTATCATAATTCACATCCTATTGAAAATCTGTTTAAAAAATTCATTTTTCTGAGAATATTTGGATCAAAAATATAGACTTGAAAGATTTTGAAATGATTGAATTGTACTGTTTTATAAAACTGTACATGAAAAGAATATTTGTAAAACACTATTTAAAATTCATATTATTATAATTCTTCCAACATGGACCTGATGGCCGAGTGGCTAGCGCTCGGTACCACAGGTCTCACAGGCCGAGTCCAGTCCCGGCGGTGTCATGTATGTTTGTACTGGTTTTGAATCCACTTTACATCATAAGTCCCAGTTCTACAGAATCGTGGAGCATTGGCATTGCTCCGCGTCAGTAGCTTATCTTCTAGCTGCACGCACCTCCTGGGTAGTGCTAAGTGAGTAACGTCTGTGCACGCTTACCTTAAGGCATAATAGACAACTATCTAAGTGTTTGCCAGCTGCATTAGAAAAAAATTCTTCCAACATCAATTTAAATAATATTTTAAATAGAAGGGAAAAAATGTGCCGTTGCATATGTTTATTACAAGGTATATAATTAATGTGTTCTGCTGTTAGGTGAACAGTCGGTCCAGCTAATTAATTCGTATACTTTAAAAAGTATTCTACAAAAATGCTTCTTAGAAAAACTTCTTATGATTAATGATTTGTATAATTATGGTATCAAACATGAGACCAAACTATCAATCTATCTCGAAATTACTAAATAAATTAAGTATTCATTAAAAAGCAATAGTTTTAAAAACAATTATTAGTTAAATAGAATTGTTGCAGTTAGATGGACCATCTGTTCAGCTAACAAATCAATACATACGAGAATAACCTTAAAATAGATTAAAATAATATCAAAATCATCAATAATTCATTCACAATACCATGAGGGTTTTTTTCTTGTAAAAATGAATAATCTTATAAAAATGAATCCTTGTTTGCTGCGGTTGTCCACCATCAACGTCCAACCTAAGTATTATATCTCATTCAATAATTTAATATTGGTTATCTACAATGTCAGATGTGGGCAGTGAATTAATTTTATGGAGGTATTATTTTACAATTAGGCATTTAGACGATATTAATTCAGCATTTATCTAGTTAGCGTACAGTTAAGTGCTTTATTATGTGACATATAATTAAAAATGATGTTTAATTAAAATCATGAATTTCTACAAATGTCTAGATATAAATTATAAGAGGATTGCCAACTGAAGTTGAAGAAATATTGAATTTAAGCACCCAATTAAGTTCCATGAATTTGATTTCGAACATTCCATTATTTAGAATGCATGTAATAGCATTTACGAATATATGCTTGAAATGAATTTAAATTAGTTCAAGTCATTTAATTGTTAGTTATTAATGTCCAGCAAAATTAAATGCAGAAATCGTTGCTGGTGATATAATTTGAAATTATCATTTATTTATTTTTTTCCTTCTTATCTTGTAAAATGATGTAGCGATCTTTGTTAGGTTTCAACACACTTTCTATTGTCTATTTGTATAGATAAACCAAAGTATATCAATGCGTTTTAGATTTATTCAAAGAGATTTATTCTATTTAAAGATTGATCAAGCTTTATTAAATATGTTTATCAACTAACTGAGAAAATTTGCAATTATTTTTAGAAAGATAAAATTTTTAAAATATTTTCATTAAAAATTGATTGTTGAAAAATTTATAAAATTTAGAATTTCTAATTATAAATAAATAATAAACTAATAATAGACAAAAATAATTATTTAACTAAATAAATAAAATCATCTTAAAAAAAATTAATTATTTTTGACATATATCATATTTATCATTATTGTAACATCATATTCATCATTATTTATCATCATATTCATCATTATTTGTAAAATATCATATCATATGTAAAACATATGTATCATCATATTTATAGCAGTATACGACTCATCTTTATATTTTATTTTAAAAATCAAATATATTTGTATTACACTAATGCTAAATATGCTAATACGTTTACAAATTTAATTAATAATATTGTATTAGATGATAATTAGTTATAAATATTGCAACAGATATTATAGATTTAAATTTTTATAATTAAATTATTTATTTGGATGGAACTTTACACTCATCATCTTGACCAAGCCATTCTTTAAATAAACACATTTTTTTTTTTTTTTTTTTTGGAAAACAGTTTTAACTACAAATAATATAACAAAGAATTAAAAATTGTTAAAAATTATGAATAATACATTCAACGAAATGTGGTTAAAAATAGTTTATGGTTAATTCATCTACTTAGATACCACGATTTATTAAAATTAAATTGTTAGCACCATATGTACTAACAATAAAACAGTACATGATAACTTTTTTTTTTATTATTATTATATAACTTTTCATAATTATATACACATATATTCCAATACTTTACATGTATTGCTGTATTTTGTTTGTAGAAAAATAGATTTTATTAATGTTGTTTATGTTTATTTCTCTGTTACAAAATAGATTATGATAGATTAGATAATTAAGTTGTAAATAAATAGATTATGATAGATAAATAGAAGATTAAAATAAATTTTTCATACAATAAAAAGAGTTATTTTAATAAAACAATTATACGTTATTTTAAGTTAAGATTCGCTTAAATTATTTTTAATAAAGGTTATTAAGTATCTTTTTTAATGAAAGACTATTTAAATCGTTTTAATTAAATATTAATTAATGATTATTTTTAATTAAATGGTTGATAACATAAAAAGCCAAAAAAGGTTCCCTAAAATGTCAAAATGTTTCGCGAAACTGCTGTTAAAAAAAATAAAAATGATAATAATATTTCTATTTAGATGAAAACATTTAACGGTAATTTTTAAGTACTCCTTTTTTAAGAGAAATACAAACAATTGACTTACTACGAATGGATTAATAGCATATCAAATGAATTTTAAAATTTAATATTTTTCTATACATTCAAAATTTTCTATAACTGAGTCTGTGAAAACATCCTTAACCTTTTGTTGTAATCCGTGAAAATTTAATAATAATTTTCTCGTATAAATACATTATGACATTATCCACTCGAGCTCCAGTGGTAATATGCACTAGCAAGTATGATAGAAGATGTGGGTTTGATTTCGTTGGTAGTGTGCACTGCAGTTACTACCGTAACTTCTTGTCTGTAATTCATAGATTATGTCTTTAAAAATCTGTTAAAATTATGCCTTATAAAATCTGTAGACATTTTTCTTTAGAAGATTCATATCAATTATGTGAACCACCTTGCCGTCTGCACACACACCTTTATAAGCATTTGCATAAAACTGTCCAACCATGGTTTAGCATATTCTAAAAGAGATTGCTTAGCGCCATTGTATGATAAGAGTGTCTATGTGATAAATGAATTTTAATATGATACATTTTAATAGATAACGATTTGAGTGGATGTGAGTGTCTCCTTATGTATTACTTTGCTTATGTTTAAAAAGGGATGCTCCTGCCCACCACAAGAAATTATTATTTCTATATGGTCCCAAAGAATATTCCCTGTATTGATAATATGCACATGAATAAACAATAGTAGGTGTAGGCCAAATTAAATGTATTACACTGCTTATATTCATGAAGAATATTCCATAGTCACTATAAATAATAGAATTCACTATTCAGTGGCCACCATGAAGAGTAGAAACCGCCATTCCCTGGCCACCATAAGAATATTCTCATGATTATAATAAACATTTCTTGAAAAGGCAACATTCCTTGGCCACTTTTCTAAAAACTGTTATCTGACACTTAATGGTCCCTTGTAAACATTTATATAAAGTTGTTCAACCCTGGAATAGCATATTCTAAATGAGACAGCTTAGTAGCATTGCACGATAAAAGCTTTTATGTGGTATATCAATTTTAATATGATACATTTTAATAGATACAATCTGCTTATGTTTAAAAAAAAGGATGTTCCCCTGACCACTACAAGATGTCACCATTTCCGTCCCAAAGAATATTACTTGAATTGATAATTTGCCCATGAATAGCAATAGTAGGCGTAGTCCAAATTAAATATATTACACTGCTTATGTGCAGGAAGAACCTTCCCTGAATTGATAATATGCCCATGAATAGCAATAGCAGTTGTAGTCTCAATTTACACTGCTTATGTTCATGAAGAACATTCCTTGAGTTGATAATATGCTCATAAATAGTAATAGCAGGTGTAGTCTCAATTACATATATTATACAGTTTTATGTTAAATAGAATAACATTCCCATATATTATAATTGATAATATGTCCATGAATAGCAATAATAGGTGTAGACCAAATTAAATATATTACACTGCTTATGTTCATGAAAACATTTCCTGAATTGATAATATGCCCATGAATATCAACAGTAGGTGTAGTCTGAATTACATATATTACACTGCTTATGTTCATGAAGAATATTCCATAGTCACTATAAAGAATGGAATTCATTATTCAGTGGTCGCCATAAAGAGTAGAAACCGCCATTCCCTAGCCACCATAATAATATTCTCTATTCCATGGTTATAATAAACATTTCTTGAAAAGGCAACATTCCTTGGCCACTTTTTCAAAAGAAAAAGACCCCTCTCTCCCCCTTTTCAAAAGAAGACGACCCTCTCTAGACCCCTCTCTCCCCCTTTTCAAAAGAAGACGACCCTCTCTAGACCCCTCTCTCCCCCTTTTCAAAAAAAGAAAGAAAAGGGACCCCTAATGATCCCTTGTAAGCATTTGTATAAAGTTGTCCAACCTTGGTATAGCATATTCTAAATGAGACAGCTCAACACCACCGTATGATACGAGTTTTTATGTAATAAATGAATTTTAATATGATACATTCTAATAAATAAATCAGAGTAGATGTAATCTCCTTATGTATTACTCTGCTTGTGTTTAAAAAAGGGTGTCCCCTGACCACCACAAGAAGTCACCATTTCCACCCCAAAGAATATTCCTTGAATTGATAATATGCCCATGAATAGCAGTAGCATGTGTAGTCTCAATTACATATTACGCTGCTTATATTCATGAAGAATATTCTTTGAATTGATAATATTCCCATGAATAGTCACTATAAAGAATTTAATTCATTATTCAGTGGCCACCATAAAGAATAGAAACCGCCATTTCCTGGCCACCATAATAATATTCCCTATACCATGGTTATAATAAACATTTCTTGAAAAGTCAACATTTCTTGGCCACTTTTCTAAAAAAAAAAAAAACGTTATCTGAACATAATTAGATGTTCTGTAAATTAAATTAAATTTATCCTTAACATCGTATTAAGTTGTCTAATCTTTATCTAGAATATTCTAAATGAGGAAGCTTTATGCAATTGAGTCTTTAATAATTAATGTTCTTGTATAATAAATAAGTCTTAACAAATACAATTTGTAGTAAACATTATGCATTATATTCCGTATTGCATATATTATTGTGTTCAAGTTTATAAAGAATAAAATCCAAGAAGGAATTTCCAAAAAACTTTTTTATTCGACAAAACTGTAGTATTTCACCGGCAACAAATATTTCCTTGAAAGAAAGAACGCGATCGAAAAGAGGTCTGTTGAAAGTCTGAGAAAATTTTATTCTCATTCGAAAAAGGGCCTACTCCTGCCAAACTGTGATTCAGCTTAACGGTCCAAGTCCATTTTTGGTTCGTATTGAAAAGTGAAAAAGGAAAAAGACGATTGAAAATCGATAAGTTTTATCTCAGAAACGGAACACAGTGGATTTGGGAAAACTTGGAAATGCCCAGGAAATGAGATCGAATGGGATAATTGTTTTTTTGGTATTTTTGTTTGAAAAGTGTGTTTTTTTCCCCTCCTTTTTAAATAGTTTTTGTATTTGGACCTTTACCCTAACGCAGTTTAAGGCTTATCTGTAAACATTTAGTCTTTGAATAGTTTAGTTTAATTTAGTGTCAGGTTGAAATTAAATACTTAAATTCTCATACTTTGAAACTTTACCCTAACGAAGTTTAAGGCTTATCTGTAAACATTTAGTCTTTGACGTAAACGTTTAGTTTAATTCATTGTCAGGTCAAAATTAAATACTTAAATTCTCATACTTCGAACAAATAAGGATTTATTTATTTTTGATTCGACATTTTCTACCATCAAAAAAATCAAGCATAAAAAATTGATATAGTTATATGCCCAGTTTCTACAAATTTTGAATCGAAACATTCAAATTAATTCCAATTCACTGCATAATAGTAGCACTACTACTAATAATAATAGTAGTAATTCAATGTATGAAGTAGGCTGAAGTGTGTTATGTTTGCTGATGCATCGTGAGTTTAGGTCAAAACCCGATAAATGCCAAACCGAAGATTGCCATGTCTATGCTGGTAATGGCGCGATGAATCTATCGGCCAGAAAGTTTCGTCGATTTCATAGATGTAGACAAGGAGATGTGAATTTTCCAAATGTCACCCATTTGGAGGAGGAAGGTGTTCATTCCAAACTGTAGTGACAAACGTTAAGTGAAGTGCAACAGATCTTTTGTGATGCACTGAGTAACAAATGAAACTGCTACATATCTACCAATGTATTGGATAAAAATTTCAGGTCAAAATACTCAGCATTAGAAAACAACACATAAATCCGAAAGTTCAAAGTACTTTTTTAAGTATAATTCAATATGAGAACACTGATTCAACTTCTAATCGTCTGTGATAAATTAATGAATCTCTAAGTCAATGTTAAGTGCTAAAGACAGTGAATTAGCAGTAATTCAATTCAAGTAATCTATCACCTTCGAAGTGGTTGAGCATTCAACGAAAACACTTTTGAGTATAGAGTGGAATGCGAAAGGGTTTGTCTACTATGAACTGTTAAGTGAAAAGCAAACAATAACTGTAGTTTAACTGAAGTTTACTGTCAGCAGCTGAGACGCTTAAAACATTTTTGCAAAAAAAAAATCCCACATTGTAATAGTGATTAAAAGACTAATTTTTAATTTTTAGCTCTTTTTTTTTCACTGGACTAGAATAATTTTAATTTGAATTTCCTTCACCCACCATATTCTCAGAGCCATTATCCAACACATTAACATCCACACAGCATAGAAGCCTTCAGAATACTTTTTCAAGAATTAGGCTGACTTCAAAAGAAAAGGTTGAAATGAGGCTGGATTTTTTTCAAGGTAAAAAAAATAAATATTAGAAAGATGAAAGGAATATTGTCTATGATGAAGATTAAATAATTTTATAACATATAGTATATTATTATATTATTATTATATATTATAATTTTATGTTATTAATACATAATTTTTGTCTAAATTTTTTAGTTTCCTTTCAATCAGAAAAAATGAATAGAACTTTATATCACCTGATATTACAGCAGAAACAATAAATTGCCTTGAACTTAATCTTTTTTATAGTTTTTAAATAATTCAGTAAAAAAGAAACACCTTTGTAAAGTAGTTTTTCCTCGGTGTGGTAATATTTCTAATTTTGAGCATTAGTTCAAGATTCGATCAATATTCAGTTAAAAATATTTATCACTTTAGAAGTGTACAGCAAAACTGATGAGCCAATGCTTCGTGTGTTGATACCAGAGCAAACCCACAGATTTTCTCCAGGAAATTTAGCTCGAAATCATAACAAAAATTCTCTAGCTCATAGTTTATAAACTCATCCCTGGTTCAGATACAAGAGCTCGCAGTGTTGATGCTAACTTTTCACAGGTAACGAATCCTAACATGCTAATCACCATGCCCTTGCCAATCCGTTTTGTGGCAACTTTTAATAAAATCTATGTAACAGTTGGGCTGACATGTTCGTAGGCTGACACATAGATGGCGTTATTAGTATTAAATCCATATGATATTTAGTTAGTCCTAACCTTCAAAAGATACGTGTATAAATTTGACAGCTGTTGCACGATTATTATGAGAGTTATAGCATTTTTAGTGACGCAACTTTTGTTAGTTTAAGAAAAATGGATAAAAACGAATTTCGTGTATTAATTAAAGCATTGCATTTTGGCGAAAAAAAATACTATTGAAGCCAAGGCTTGGTTTGATAAACATTATTCGGATTTTGCACCAGGAAAATCAACCGTAGAGAAGGGGTTTGCTAAATTTAAACGAGTATATGATTATTTTTCGAGTATATCATAATATATGATTATTTTTGGTATTCATGATACATGATTATGATGACTATTAATTTATTATGTTGTGACCAATACTTGGTGTTTGTCACAACTTAATAAATTAATTTAAATTGTAAAAACAAATTTGTTTTTATTGATTTTAATGCTTAATAAATTTTAATAAATATAAGCTTTTGATAATTCTTTAAACGCTGGAATAAAAAAAACCAGAATTTCAAGAAAACTATTACAAAATTCTCGACTTAAGCGTCAATAGCATTTGAAAAATCCTACTTTTACAGCCGAATTTGGCCATTAACCAAATCACACTTGAAAACATCTGAATGGCCGATAAGATAATATTATTCATGAATGAACTTTTTCCCTAAAAAAAAGCGATATTATCAGTTATTTGTAAGAAATCAGATTTTAAAACGTCTCAATGAAAAGTATTCATCTTTTTAATCAAATAATATGATAGACGAACTACTCGTTCGGATGAAAGACTTGATAAGTAAATTTATTAGGTTTTTCCATAAATTATTCTATTTTTATTAAAAAAAGCCTATCATATGTTTATAGAAGTATATCTTAATTTTTTTCTTGGGACATATATTTTTTTCCTATTATTATCCTAAATAATACACTTTAAACTGCAGGTCCCGGTCTAATTAGCCCAAAGTGTGCAAACCAAATCAAACCAAATAATATCATTATGAATTTATTTTGAAAAATCTGGAAGTAATTTTTGCTCCAATTAATTAGAAATTATTCTTTCTATTAAACTGCTTCACAGGTGCAGATCACTCCAAGGACGAAGATTTTCAGAGTTCTCTTGTCCACGGCGAATCTAATCCACTCAGTTGCAACAGACCTTATTTAACAGAGCTATTTTTTCAGTTAAATCACTGAAAATATAGTTTACAATGACGATGTTGATCTATGTTATGTAATGTTCAAGTTGACAATGTGTGTAAAACGCCTCGCATCAGTAATTAGTTTGTGTTGGAGTTTCCAGGAATTATCCCATACCACATACAAATGTGAAGCATAAACTTCCGTGCTTCCTCCCTTTAAGCAATGTTCTATCCTCATCACTCGCCAGCGTGCCGTTCGTAATATACTAAATGGAATACGAACACATCCATCAATATTCAACAACAAAGAAATGTCGTAATAGATATACCTAGTATGCAGTATTCTTAGTAGTTATCTTAGGAGATTTTACTGTCTCCTCAATATTCTAAAAGATGTTGCCGACGCTCTAATGCGATCATAACAATAACAAAAACTTGGCGGATTCATAGGTTAATACCTAACTTACAAACTCACTGGCACTACAGTCTGTGTTGGACCTTGGTCGTCTGCCTACTGGAAGATTTCGAAACAGGAGATGTTTTCTTTCTACGGAGTAGGGTTGTCAGCCCAACCCTCTACAGTCATATTAGACAGGGACCGACAGGTTTAAAGTGGATTCCGAACCAATGCAATCATTCATGGCATTTCTGTTATTGTGCCAAATGCTTTCAATATTTAGAAATACATCATTAGGTAAATATAGTGCTCAGAAAATATATGTCCCATTTATAATAAGATGGCCACAAGGCCCACCAATACTAATACATACAAATAGCTAATAAAACCTCCATTAGCTCCAAGCAAACTCGTTAACAAATAATCGGTTATACAAGAAATGTCTGGAACTTTCTATAATGCACAAAGGTGTATCGACGATATGAAGCTTATACTGGGTGTCTTCGGTACTAGATTTTTAAACTTCTAGGTAGAGTAGGTATGCTTTTGTCTATCTGACGATTTGGAATCTCATAGGAGTATAGGATCGGAAATGCTATCCTGACGCTGTAGTATACATAAAACAAGTTATATATATATAAAAAATTTTAAAGTCAATTCCTACTTTTTTTTTCACTATACTGCAGAAAGTCTTTTATTTTTATTTTTTTTTTTCAATAATTTTTTAACTTTATCTGGCGCCATCTATTGGTAGATATATGCAACTTAAATCTAAAAAAACTAAAATTAATTAATTAAATTTAATTTCCGAATTAATATTTGAAAAACTGTATTAACATGAAATGTCATCCACTACAAGTTAAAAAAAACTTGAACTTGAGTGGATGAATAAGAAGTATTTTATTAACGATTGAAAATTTGAACAAGATATATATATAGGGAGAGTGTGAGCTAATAGAAGGAATTGATAAAATGAAAGGACACCACGGGAGTGAATAGAGGATTTATTAATCAATAAACATCAACTAAAGTAACATGATAAACGTTAACAAAGGTGAAATACGAATGTATAGAAACAAGACATTCCATTCAGAATCCTTCAGACGTTTCTGTGGAACATTGCAGCATAGTGCGTTGAAGTTTGGGTATGAATTTGTATTTTCATATCTATCTTATCTATCATATTTTATATCAGACCTTGGTCTCCTCTATGTCTGGTGTTTGTTTCATCACTTAGATAAGGTCTCTGATAAGAACCCCTGTTAGATAAATAACCGCTAAAGCAAGCGCCCAAAGAGATTATAACTAGAATATGCCTTATCGAAAATCGTTGTGTGTTTAATCGCTGGAGTGGATTACCTATTGTATTTTTGCAGTTTTATAAGCAACACTCATATTCTCCAGTTCGCGTCCGTATGATGAGCCTTCCTATTAGCGCTGTATCTTTGTGCGAAAAATAGTTTCTTCAAGAGGGCTTTTGAACTCTCAACGCCACATCTTAGCATATGTCTTCCAGCAATGTGATTCCGAGTCATCTAGATCTACACTATCCCTCCTAGAAGTTTGTAAACTTGGTGCTGAGGCATCCTGAAGTTGTGTTGCTAGTTCTTTTTAGCATCTACTATAAAAATAAGACTCGTTAAAAGACTTTTACAATTATTACTTTTACATTAATGACAGACTTTTACAATTTATTCATTCTGTCTTTAATATCATCTTTCAAATCTTCATTAGCTATCAATGTTTAAACATTACATTTTTAATGCAAATTTAGGGGGGGAGAGAAACGGACTAGTTCCCTCCACCATTTTACAATTTGCCAAATATTTATTCAGCACACTCTATTATATCACAGTGTTAAAAATCATTATGAATTTGGTGCTAATTTGGCGGTGCTTGTGTGAAATTTATGTAAGGCTGGCCAATTTCAATAAATCACGATTTTCCGAAAAAGACTCACTACAAGAAAATGTTGCATGTTCTACAGTTTTCACAAATTTGTGCAAGTAGTAATGGCTAGAGATCCAGGGAAGAAAAGGCTTTTAAAACTTTGGACTTTTTTTAAACTTTATTTTAATCAAATTTTCAGCTGCTTTCCCGTGAAATTTAATATATTATCTTTCAAAAAAAAAAAATAATAATAATAATAAATAAAAACCTCTTCATTAATTCATATTTTACTACATTCATATTATTAGATCTAAATTATGGACAGGGATTATTCTGTTGGAGGTGCTTGCCAATTGGCGACTGCCAAGAAAGCCAATGGGTCATTTCCACACTTGTTACTAGATAGTATAGCCAGAAACGGATCGTACTTGGCGAGAAACTTGCATCGTTAGATTGCAGGGAATCTTGAAATAGGGCGTATAATAAACTTTTAATTCACAGCAAATAAATAAACAATTTTACAGTAAATAAATATGCAAGTATGTATTATAATGTATATAAAAAGGAAAGTAATGTAAAGAACGAAAAACGAAAGAAATATGGCTGCCAGAATATCTAAAAATTAATTATTAATTAATACTAATTAATTTACTAATTAATACTTACTTGATGAATACGAAATTAGTACAAAAAAATTAGACCGAACAAAGCACCTAAACGATCTATTAACAAACGTGCAAATGGCGCATTGGCTTTCTTGGCAGTCGCCAATTGGCAGGCACCTCCAATGGTAGAATCCTTTTGGCATTTTATGTATGTATTAGTTCGCTTCTGCAAGATCCATGTAGAATTTTAACCATAAGTAATAGGAAATAACTATAAGTTCAGTATTTTTAAAATTAATGCCTTTTTTTTTTTTCATTGCAAAGTTATTTTCAAGAGATTGTGTAGTATTTTTTTTTTTATTTCTTCTTTGGAAATATTTTAATTCAATATTGCCTAAAGTTTAAAAGAATCGAATTACTTGGGAATACTGTACTGTACTGTTACTAATACTGTAGAAGATAGATAATTCTCCAAGAGGGACATTATATTGTTTATTTTCCACTGATATACTGCGAAATAAAATCAGTAGTCATTATTTTATATATAAATATATTAGTGGTGACATGAGACCAAGCACTATATTTTTTGTAAACTTTTTCGTTTTCTTCCGATTTTCTGAATCACATTGAAAAAAAAATTTTAATTATCAGATTACACAGATTCAAAATTCATGTATTAATAAATTCATAACTTTTTGTAAAAATAATTAAAATTTATTTGATAAAAGGTTAAAATTCTGTATCAGATTGATCGCCAGATTGCCAAATCTCCAAGTTTAAACTTGTTGGTTAATAACATGCAAAAATGGCTGGGATAGTGACATGTAAAATGCCACTGTCCCAACCATTTTTGTATGCTATTTAACTACTGCAACCAAACTGAACGACTGTAGCCCTAAATAAATTGGCGATATACACCAATTATCAACATTGGTGACTTTTTCCGAGCTACAAGTTCTTTAACTTTTAATTTTTATTTTGTATTGTATACTAATATTTTTAATCGGTGCACTATATTAGACGCTCTTGCTGAAATTTTGTTTAAAAGAAAACTGATTTTTCGGTCGGATTTGCGTATTTAATATTAATTCATTTAGCAGTAAAATTATTCTGAATTTTTACTTCGCTCATTAACCATATAAAGGAATGAATTTATAGTTGAGGATATCTTTACAATCCATCAAAACGTATTATTAACTAATTTGAAATTTATTGTTTGGAAAAATACATGTCAAAATTGCAGAATAAGGTCCGCTGGGATTTCGCGTCAAAATTTCTTTTCGCCAAAGTGCGCCAAGAAACGTTGCGATTGTGAGTGAAGTGAATTGCAAACAGTACAAGAAATCAGGCCAAGACATTTGAGGATTTATTGATGAGTTGGCCCCAAAAAAAAAACGCCAAATCCCAATGACCCCTATTTTGCGATTTAGCTAAACACATATTCTGAATAATTTTTGAACACTGTATGGTCAAC
This sequence comes from Caerostris extrusa, assembly GCA_021605095.1. NCBI lineage: Eukaryota > Metazoa > Arthropoda > Arachnida > Araneae > Araneidae > Caerostris > Caerostris extrusa. Next base: position 22,911 of record BPLR01016730.1, read on the forward strand.
TCTATTTATTTTTACTTTTCCAATTAATTTACAAACACTCTATTGGCATATCCGATTAATTTCTTAAATTTTTAATTATTATAAATTATGTCCATTTAATCGTTCAACTGATTTGACTGGCCTTTTTCAAATTAGGTTCATTAAATTTCTTTTCACTTTTGATCCTTGCGAGGGACTTGATTTGTTTTGCTTTATCCAGAGAATAATTTCCATGTATCTTGTTGTCTCTTGTTGGCTTATTTTGGATTCCATGTTTTTTGAGATTCATTAGTTTTTTTCTGAGTTTTGCTTCTTTTTGGCAGTATACATATTGCGAACCAGTTGGTGTTGGCTTTTAAAGTTTTTTCGAATTTCGCTCAGGAAATAATCGTTGTGTTCACGTAAATTGCGAATAGCGTTTAAATATGAATGGCTTCCTTTGTTGAGTTCATTAGCTGGCATTTTAGAGGAATCAGTTTTTGAAATTTGCTTCTTTTTAGATTTCGTTTCAGTTGATTGTTGCTTCATTTTCAGATGAAAAGATTTGGAAATTTCTCTTTCGCTATTAAAATCGGCAAACAGAAATAATATTTTGTATGAATACAAGAAAAAAAAAAAAAGCAGAAAGTTTATGCAAGTGATTCTATGAAAATTTATTTTAAAGAATTCTCTTTGCCAACAATGATATCACGCGCTATACATGCGCGTAAATATGGCAAAACAAAATCTCGTTTATTTTATGATCTTAAATGATTAAAATTACAGAAAATTAACTTTAATTTTCAGTAATTTTAAAAATATGGTACTTCATATACTGTTTTATTCTTTCCAAATTTTAAAATCCAAGCTGATATTGGTGAAATTTATTAATATTGATTCCATTTTTAATTTCAAATTTATTTTTTTTATATTTCCAAAAATCATTTTCTTCGTTTAATTATTAAGGAATAAAAAAAAATTCCATGCATTTATTTCAAATAGGTTGTGCAATTTTTTTAAACAATTAATTACAAAAACGTTAATGACATTATTAGAAAAATTTGTAAAATTATTCTAAGGATACTATTTAATTTTACATAGACATTTCATGAGAAAACTTTTATTATTAAAAATATTTTACGACAGTATATATTTAACAGTTGTAAAAATTCAAGATACATATTTATTTTGTATTTTGTATTTTTATTTAAATTAGATGGCAACAATAATGCTTACTTAAAAACTAAAAACTGCAACAGTTAGAATTCATTTAACACTAAATATTTTTAATTCTGAAAACAAAAAATATGATTGTTCAATATTGAATTCGCTATTATCAGTTTTTGTATCACCCAAAAGAAATTAAATATGATATTAAAATCTCTTAGTGTTTGAAAAGAAGCAATAACTGAATATATTTTCCTTGATTTTCCTATCTTTTTAATTCATGTGCACTGCTTTATAAAAATAGCCCTGAATTTTAATTAGAATTGAATCTTAATGCAGTTAATTTTATGTTGGTTACAAATTGATAAAATTTATTCAATCAGATTCAAAATTTATTTTATGTTTTTGTATTTTATATTCTGGTTGAATTATTATAAAATAACATTAGGAAATTTTATAATAATTTTATATTTTGCAAATCCACCGAAGCGAATTTTACTGAGAAATTAAAACTCTTTAATGCAGAAAAGATTAAAAGTCAGTAGATTTTTGGTTTAAAAAGTTTATTACTTTAACTCATTATTATAATTATTTCATTATATGCACTTATTATTATACTTACAGAATTATTACATTCGTATCCACTTTTAATTATTTATTCGCAAGTTAATTTTGTAATTGGTCACAAATTGACATGGTTCAATTTAATCTGACTTTAAATTGATGTTTTTATATTTGTGTTGGTCAGGATTAGAATAGCCTCACTGTATCCCATGCATATCATAAAAGGCGGCTAAAATAGGTACCCAGTGCCCGGGGGTATAACCGGGTAGGGTAAAGACTGATTTCTTTCTTTTGGTGCCCCATGTCTTTGTGCTACAAGGTCAAGGACAAAAAGAAGTTGCATTTTTTTTTTTCCTTTATCATGATCACAAGGTCATGGACTTGGTCTAGATGTTGCTGTCTAGCAAGTGGGATAAGAAACAACAACAAAAAAACCATATTTGATAATTCCTGGTGAATTCTCCACAGAAATATTTTTAATTGTGAAATTCCTTTTGTTTTGATTTAACGTCCATTTCTTTTTTTTTGTAATTAATATAATATTGATAATATTATATTAATTTGCAGTACTCATTATTCACAGTACTTATTTTTTTATTTCAGTGTTTAAGAAAGAAAATCTGTTTTATGAGAAATGACGTTCTCAAAAAAAATTCTTGTCATCTAATTGTGAAAAATATATAAAACAAAAAAAAAAAAAACCATAATCTATATATATAACGTTTTTTCCAATTTTATTTTTTTTTTTTTTTTTTTTTGTTATTGAATAGTTGTATTTCCAGAGTTCACAGTCCCTGTTTTGACCAGATGTTTGACCAGGCAGTCATGTCCAGTTCTTAATCTGAAACTGGCAACAGCCTCTTTTTGCGAATTTGGTCAGCCTTTTTATTTGCAGACACTAATGTCCCATTTAGTGCCAAATATAAATACTGCACCGGTAGGAGGTATAGTACAGCACCTGTAACTATTTTATATCTTAGATAAGAAACACCAATTGTACAAATATGGTCTGCTTTCAGAACTGATTACCATGCTCCAATCTGCAACCGTAACTTTACTTAAGTAGGAACGAAAACAAAAACAGTAAAACTCTAAAATTGTGAACCACGATACCTGAAGCCACTTTATACCACTATCAGAAAAACTAATGCAATGAAACAATAAATAAAACATAAAGACGAACTTCCAAAAAATAAAAACACAGATTTCCATCTATGAAGCATCCCATATCCCGAAGAAGACAGCATTCTTTGAACTAATGCCCATCCATCAAATTCCTTTCCCACGAAATGCTGGTGAATAAAAAGGCCCGCATGTCTATGTCTATAGAATTCATTAGCCACTGATAATGCATCAGGGCCCTCTGCGGGTTTCGCTAACGAGGTGCTTTTACAAAGGACAGATCTACCCCCTCACAATGGCCCTTGCAACGATTATCCTATTCCCCAGACACACGGGAGATGGACTGTGTCATTGATCTTCTCTGGGCAAGCATAATGTATTCATTTTCTTTGGACCTACCAGGAGACACATATGCTTTGAAGGACTCTAGTTCAATATTTTGAGCTGAAATGTTGAATTACAGATTTGAAAAGTGTCCTTTACTTTGGCTATCAATGGTTTTGGTAATTATAACTTATCAAAATAGAAAATAATTGAAAATAGTAATTATTTAAATAGTGTAGTTTTTCTTTCAAATGCTTGATATTTTATCCACGGTCATTTAAGGGGTCAGGTACATAGGTTATTCAGCTTAACACAAGGCTGACCCCAGGAGAATTTCGACACCTGGAATCTTTAAATGAACAGGCCCAGAGGGGTGTCTACTGTTTCTGCCTCTTTCACACCCAACAAAGAACATTCCGTCTTACGGATTTATCATGCCAACACCAGACAAAGAAGCTTTTGATTCTGCATACCCTAGCGGGTTTCGAACAACTCATCTTAGTAAACCCCAACATCCTGTCCATCATGCTGTCGCGGCCAGTTCATTAAAAAATTGTTGTTTTCAAATGTGGAGTAATTGGCTTGAATTCATTGGCCAATGAAAATATAAATGTATGATAAATTTCTCATCTCTCTAGCTGTAATGAAAGAGAGCTTGTTGTACATCGTCTTTTACGTTTTAATAGTTAAACTACTACTTTACGATAGACAATGATTATGTGACTACATAATTAGCTAAAATATTGAGATTTTTGTAAATATTGTAAGAGATTATGTACTGATAATATGATCTAAAGAGTGAAAAGAAATGGGGTAATATCTATCCGCATCCACACTTCATTTAAATTTCATATGCTATTTCACACATATGTAATGAATTTCATTTAAAATTCATTGCATATGTTATATATATATTATTCATTTTATATACATATTATATAATAATATATTATATATTATATGTTTATATTATTTATGCATATGTTATTTAAAAAAAAAATCTCAGATTCAATTGTTTTTCCATTTTATTGTTTAAAATACTGTCATTAACATAATCCAATCTACTGTTTTAAAGATTTTTCATGGCAGCCAGAAATTTTTTTAAAAAATACCAAAATTTTAGGCTATTTTAAGTCGCAGCTAATTTTCATAGCTAATTTCTCATTATAAAACTTCCTTTCTGTAAAGAATTGATATGCATAAAGATTGCCTACATTTTGTCTATTGTTCTTTTTAAAATATTAAGTATACTAAATTTTGAACGAACGAAGCTAAGTACGAACTTAAACGAACCTAATAATGGGGTAATATCTATCAGCTCGTTGAGTTTCTGAATAAAGAAGCCTAGATGGCGATATAGAACCGAAAACTTATGTCTATATCGGGAATGAGCGTGATGATTTCGTAAGCCAGAAATTTCTTCTGCTGAGCTGGAGAATCTAAAAAAATACTCAAAAAGTTTTTAATAGCTAAATTCGACCACAACCCGAGTTATAACCAAAAAGTTTTGAAATAAATATTAATAATATGCTATGCATTTTACAAATTTTATTTTATTTTAGATTTTTGCTTTGTACAATTTTTAACACCCTGTCATTGTCAGATACCCGCATAAAGTTGAAAACCAGCTAACTAATAATGAAAGAAAAAAATTCATATTGATTGTTGAAAGAACAATTCACCTTGCATTTTTTAAAGAAAATACTACCCTACTCATAGCTCTATGGTATCTACCATACAGGAAGGTTCATTTTCGAATCCACTGGTGGCATCTTTTGTAGATACTGCTTTCAGAAACGAAGAGACTCGACGGTGAATATGACGACGTGTGTAAAGCATCCAGCATCAATAATTAAGCTACCTGTCAGGAATTTCCCGGTTTCCTCCGGGTTAATTCTAGAGTAGTTACCCTTAGAAGCACTTGGAAAAATCAAAATTTCTCCATTCTCATTAATTGACTGTTTGAAACGGGAATTAGTGAAACCATGGCTTCTTTTACGTCATATGCTGTGACAAAATTCTGCTTGTTTCTCCAATCGATATAAAAATTGAAAATACAATCACATATGCTTAATAATATATAATATATATATATATATATATATATATACATATATAAAATTAATTGATTTTGCCTTTAAAAAATAATTTCATTTCAATGTCTTTCTTGAAGTAAACCTAATTCTTGCAAAAAGAATCTGTGAGCTTCTTAAAAAGATGATAATCTGTTGGTACAAGGTCGAGAGAATAAATATCATTAGTTACTCTATTAATGTGGATTTGGTATTGCCCTGCTGCAGGACAATTTTTCTTTACGGACAAACACCGGTGTTTCTTTCTTTTATTTATTTATTTTATACTATTTATTTATTTATTTATTAGTAGTATTTTGCAAAAATTCTTTTAGGGTCTTAACTGCTGGCAAAAAATCGGCAAGGGTTATTGTTTGGTTGTAATTTAACAGCTCATAATGAACAATCTTTTTATATTCCGAACAAACTCAAAAGAATCTTGTTTGAATACAGACCACTTCGAGATTCTTGGACAGATTTTGAATGTCAATTAAGCCACGATTTTTTACGTTTAATATTATTATAAAGTATTATATTTATCTCACGATTTGAATTTGAATTAGTTTTTTTTTTTTTTCCTTTCTTTTTAATTATCCTTCAAAAACACCGGATTTAACTTTTTTAAATCCCATTATAAAAAACATACCATTTTTGAAGCGATTACCAAATATTTTCGTTTTACAATTTTTACAAAGTTTTGCAAACAGTGTCAAAAACTTATCCATTCATTATTTATGATTACTAAAAATTTAATTGTTTAAAGTGACTAAAGTGACTGTTATTTTGAAGACACCTTATAGAGTAGTTTCTTTCCAAATAATATATATGCTATCTCGGTATAACGCAATCTCAATGTGACCAACCTTATAAAAAAAAATTCACAACACAAACCTGCATTAGTTCAAACTGGGAAGCTCTACTTGTCACTGATTTAAATAGGACTCAACACTGTGGTCTCACCATTGAAAAAAATATCTGTTAAAGACGAAATCAGACTTCTTTGTATAGAAGGGGAAATGGCCAATTGAGACACATGGTGGCAGTTAAGGGAATTAATATGGCCCTTAGCGTCTCGAAATGTGATAAAAAGAAGCAGTCCTCTCCTTTCTTTATTTGTTCAAAGCAGCTTACAGTTGGGAGTTGCTTGAATGGCTTCTGGTTGGCATTTGAAAGCGCTCTATTATGTGGTTTCTTTCACCAATTTCACCAGTTGACTGTTGTTTTTGGCGCCATTTGGTAATTTGAAATGCTATGTGTGAGAAGTGCTTCTCATTTTCAGCCAAATGTAGCTGGTACTATGTATGGTTAAATACATCTGATAATTTTCTGCTATAATTCGTGAGTCATTATTTTCGGTGGTAAAAATAAAGCTTCTCTTTTTGGTATAATTCGTGGACTGTGTTTGTTAATTTGTTATTTTATACATACTTTGTGCCAATAAGGTTCATTTGCTATATTCGTCAAGAAGTTCTTAAATGAACATACTTTTTATTACCTTAAGAGCCTTTTTTAATATCAAAACAATTAACGTTTAAAAATTACAGTTTTATTTATTTATTTATTTCAATTCCTTTCTATTAGTTCACACTCTCCCTATATATATCTTGTTCAAATTTTCAATCGTTCATAAAATACTTTTTTATTCATCCACCAAGTTGAAATACATTTTTTTGAACTTGTAGAGGATGGCACTGCATCTTAATACAATTTTTCAAATATTAATTCAGTAATTAAATTAATTAATTTTAGTTTTTTTTTTACATTTAAGTTGCATATATCTACCAATAGATGGCGCCGGATAACCTTAAAAAATGAATGAAAATTATTTATAAAGCATTTTCTGAAATATAGTGAAAAAAAGTAGGAATTGACTTTAAATTTTTTTTTTTTTTTTATGTTACTTGTTTATACATACTTTGTGCCAATAAGGTTCATTTACTATGTTTGTCAAGAAGTTCTTAAATGAACATACTTTTTATTACCTTAAGAGTGTTTTTAATGTAAAATCATACAGTGTTCAAAATATATTGATATATTGCCCACTTAAAAGGTTATTTTTTTTTTCAAGTACAGTTTTATTTATTTATTTTTTTATTATTTTATTTTTACTGGAGTCGAAAATATGCATGGTTTCAATTATAATAACAAACAGATTAAAAAAAAAATGCGTTAGTTTATATCTGGTTTTATTATTTTTTATTATAAAATTCAAGTACAAGATTATCTATATTATATAATAAAAATTAAACGAGAAAGACTGGCTTTTAGTAGTCGTTTCAAGACCTGTCCAATAGCCTCAAGTGGTCTGCATCCAAAGAAAATTGTTCTGAGTGTACGTTGGAATATAAAATGATTGCTCATGATAAGTTATTAGGTGATAATGAAAAGTAACTGGTGAAATTTAGTATCAGCAGCTAAGAAAATAGCATTTTGCAAGAAAAAATGGTCTTCGTTGATAAAAACCTAAAAGGAGGGGTTTTGCCACTTGTCAATGCTAAACACCTCATTGACACAGTGACTAAGTATTCTGGAAGAATTTGGCTGGTAAATTATGTTTTATCTATGCATTTTCTCGCCATTGCTCCAACAGATTATCATCTTTTTACTAGCTTACAGAATCATTTTTCAGGAATTGAATTAGGGGCCTGAATGGCAGAGTGTCTAGCTCTCTGGCACTCGGTGCCACAGGTTTGTTCTGATTACCGGCCGTGCCATTGATGTTTAGTGGTTCGAATCCAAACTTTACTTTTAAACGGACTTTAAGCTCTAGGTCCCGGTCCCATATGACAGTAAGAGCGTCACAGGGCCCAGTCAAACTTCTCACCCACATCATTCACAAATTGTATAGGGGCAACTCAGCTCTAGGCTGGGCTGTTGTGGTGCATAAGTAGTAGTAGCAGAATTTGAATTAACCTCAAGAAAAGAGGTTTAAATAAATTTAGATTCTACTTTCAGAGAAAATCCAAATGATTTTTTAAAGGCACTAAAAAGCTGATTGAAAATATTATAGAAAAGAATGATGACTGTGTTGATGATTAAATAAATATACTTTTTGTCTTAGTTTCCAGTTTTATTTCATTCAGAAAAGCAAATAAAAATTTTGTTACAACCTGCAGTAACAGATCCAACTTTGCCAAGTAGCGTCACAAAGGGTTGCTTCACTACTTCCATGTTATTCCACTGCAATTTAGAATGAACATTTCATAAGGGCGGCATTTGGAAAGATCATACTCTTTATTCCTCTTCGTAACCAACTAGAAAGACTTTCTTTAGGTTCATACCCATCTTCTCTGTAGATAAGGTGTAGGGTTCGAACAAAACCAGTTGTGGAGATTCCTATTCTCCATTTCTACTAGGTGAGTAGAAAAAAAGTCACAGCTTACAGAAATGTCTGTTGAGATTGAATGGCTTCGTCCATTTTTCTATATGTTGGAGAGAGTGGCAAGATTTTTTATTGTCAACAAACCAATCAGCAGATTTGAACTATGTAGTTTTTGGTAATGTCATTTTTGAAATGTGATTATTATGGAAAAATGGCGAGTCTTTTAGTGATTTTATCCCTTTTCCAGATCTCTACGGTATTAAAACAACTATTATTTCTCTTAACACTCCAAATCTTGTTCAACTTTTTGTTTATATTCCAATTTATATCACTAAGCCTAATTTTTGAGCATGATCTACATTCTGCTTTATATCAGCAATATCTCTATCATAGCAGGTGATTATAATGTGCATCATTCACAATAGGGGAAATAAAGAAAATCTTCTTCATTGGCGCAACAGCCCCATGGTGGTCCAAGGCCGTCTTTCTACTGGCAGATTTCGAGGCAAGAGATGTTTTCTTTTTACGGGGTTGGGTTGTCATCTCTACATCCAAAGCTCTATAATTATATTAGACTGCGACCTAAGGTTTAAAGTGGATTCCAAACCACTAAAAACATCCATGACACCATTGGGACTTAAACCCGAAAACCTGTGACACCGAGCGTCTAAGAGCTAGTCACTCGTCCATCAGGTCCTCACTGATGAAGATATTAGGCATGCGATTTCCATTCCTACAACTTTAAAATTTCCAACAATTTTTATAATAATCTGCCAAATATTGACAACTGGTTTAAAGAGTTTTCTAAATTACACCCCCTTGTTGCTGAAAAGTAAAAAAAAAAAAACAATACTCATTGATTGAAGACTTACTTTTATCTCTGATTATTTTACTAAATTGTCTTTATTTTCCATCTGAAAATAATTGGGAAATTTTAATAATTTCTTAATTTAAATTTTTTTCCCATTTTGAATTTTAAAATCCCACCTCACTTAAATTTAATTTTTTATATAAATAATAATAATATATAAAAGGGATTTTTTTATTTTTACTTAACTTTTAATAAGCATTCAAAGGGCAATAGACCAATGTAGCTTTACTTTGCAGCTCAAGATACAAATGATAAGCAATTAAGACCACACTTGACTGAGGTTCTCCATAATTCACAACAATAGTTTGATGATTTATTAAATTATTTCGTTTAAAAACTTGAACCGTTTTGTTTTCATTTAATTCTGACAGTTATTATGCTTGCATCGATTGATATCATAGACGGCTGTGGTAAATTTTTAATACCATACTGACAGTAGCACATTCTGAATAGTGTTAGTTCAACAGTATCCGTTATTGTTGTAGACATGACAACATTCAATTCATTTTATCCGGTTTCGAACCAGTCACCTCAGTTGGAAATCTCGACTTGCTTTCCATTAGGCTATTTCAGTCCCTTTTCATGTAAAATTTATCACCATTTTTTTTAAACTTATTCAAGCATAACTAACTTAAATAATAACCGTAGGCTGGTATATAAGTTATCAGTCTAAAGTGAAAGACATCTTCTATTTAATGTTATTCTTAAACTAGTACTTCTATACTTCAATGAAAAAAAAAAAAATTATTTTATTTCCAGAAAATAAGTTATCATCGAAAGAGCTACGTCTGAAAAGCTTTTAGACATTATCTTTGATTTCCAGTACAAGATTTTTTTATCCCATTTGAGTGGAAAGAACAAAAGGTAATGGCAGATGAAATGAACAAGGATTTAAACCCAAAAATATTGGGTAAATCAACCAAGTATATGACTTGATGAAAACCTGATTCTTTTTCAATTCCTTCTATTAGCTCACACCTCCATATATATATCTTGTTCAAATTTCCAATCGTTAATAAAATATTTTTATTCATCCACTCAAGTTCAAATACATTTTTTTTTAACTTGCAGTGGATGACACTTTTATGTTAATACAGTTTTTCAAATATTAATTCATTAATTAAATTTAATTAATTGATTTTAGTTGTTTTTTTAGATTTAAGTTGCATATGTCTACCAATAGTTGCATATGGCGCCATATACATTTTAAAAATGAATGAAAATTATTTATAAAAGACTTTCTGCAATATAGTGAAAAAAAGTAGGAATTGACTTTAAAAATTTTTTTTTTTATATTACTTGTTTAAGATTAATTCTATATGATAAAGAATTTTTTTTCCTAATGCAGCTGGCAAACACGTAGACAGTTGTCTTTGATGCCTTAAGGCAAGCACTGCACCGACGTTACTCACTTAGCACTACCCGGGAGGTGCGTACCTTGAAGATAAGCGGAATAAGGACGCGGATAAGCTTGAAGATAAGGACGCGGGAATACCCCCACAACGCTCTACCATCATGTTAGACCGGGACCTACGGTTTAAAGTGGATTCCGAACCACTGCAAACATCCATGGCACCGGCGGGACTCGAATCCGAAACCTGTGGCCATCAGGCCCCTGATAAAGAATGTTATGTTGTAAATTTTATGCTGTTTTTATTTTCCTGGGATCATTTTTCATTGAAATGGCAGGTAAATAGCAGATTCAGCATTACCCTGGTTATACATAGGGCCCGCAACACTTCATCCACAATGTGCTCTATAGTTTGGAAAGAATTCCCAAGGCAGCTGTAAGATTCACATTCTTCTTCTTCCTCTATTCCTATGCTGCCTGGTGGCCAAGTGACTAGCGCTCTAGCCTTTGGTATCACAGGCTTCAGGTTCGAATCCTGGCGGTGGCATGGATGTGTTTGAGGGGCTCATAATCTTTCGTACTTTAAACTGTAGGTCCCAGTCTGTTTAGCTCTCGTGCTCACAAGATGACCGTAGTGCGACAACCAAACCTCTAATCCTATTGTAGGATTTGCAATTTATCATAATTATGCGAGAAGTTTCGATTTTGTCAGGTTTCGAACTGAGTTCTCTTATTCCGAAAAGCAAACACTTTTTCCACCAGGAAGCTATAAAAACTGATTTGTTTCATGATTGAAATAGGAATTTGTATTTTGACATTTGGAAGACAAAAATTTGTCTTTTATAATCAGAGGCGTAGATATGGAGGTAGTTCAAAAAAATTTGCCGATCAAGGAGATATTTAACTATGTGTACTACTGTGTCCAAAAATTAAGACCAATTTTCAATTTAAAATTCTCGGGGCTTATGGAATTTCAATTTTTGTTTCTTTTTTAGGTTGCTGGCACGGTCCTTGACGTATGTGTGAAATGTGACGTCAAAATATTCATTAATATTTGAGTTAAGCTTAGCTTTGTGAGACGCTAAAACTGATTCCGGCTGATATCTGAATTAATTGAGCAAAGAACTTGCATTAAATTTTGTTGGCAGAAACGTATAGAATGTTGCAGAAGGCATTCGGTGAGCATTTCTATATGGGAAAGAAATGTTTACAAGTGGTATAAATTGTTCAAAGAAGGGAGAGAACGCGTTAAAGACGAAGTGCCCTCTGGTCAACCATACACCTCAACCGACGAAGCTCACGTCCAAAAAATTAAAAAATTAGTGCTTGCAAACAGTCGATTTACAATTAGAGACCTTGCTGATGATGTTAGATTTTCAAAAGGATGGGTCAATTCCATTTTGGGCCTCAAGCGTCAAATCTCGATTGGTACCGAAAACACTGAATGCTCCAGCTCACACTGCATTAATTCTTCGTGACTTTATCGCCAAATCTGAAACTCATACCGTTCCACAACCAACGTATTCACGCCGTGCGACTTCTGGCTATTCCCTAACCTCAAAAGACCACCTCCGGAGACACCGTTTTGAGTCGATTGAAGAGATTCAACCTGAATCGCCGCGCGCTTTGAAGGTTATCCCTTATGACTTTTTAGCATGCATTGAGGATTGGAAAAAATGTTGGCATAAGTGCATTGTGACCGGAGGGGATTGCTTTGAAGGCGATGAAATAAATTTGAAGAATGAATAAAGAGTTTTTGAAAAAAAAATAATTGGTAATATTAATAATAACTCTTTGGAAATAGTAGTAGGTGAGATGATCAATTAAGAATCAATCAGAGATCAATGATCAATGAGAATAGCATATTAATAAAAATTAAGAATATTAATTATAAATATTATGCATAAATGAATGATTTATGAACTAAGTCGATATGTTAATCAAACTAGTAAATGATTAGTAAGCATGAAAAAATTTTCAGGAACAAATTTGAATACTTTTGGCAATACCTTGGCGCAATTGCCTTAGAGATGCATGTAACAGTATTGTCTTTGGCGAAATTTCCTTGGCAACACAATTAATGCTTCGGATACTATATTATGCATTCATTGCAAGAAATCGCATAAATAAATGATACAAACTACGTATTAACGCCACCGCAGCTACAGATTTGGCGGTTTTTAAGTGGCGTCAATCTACACTTAAAATTTTTTGCGACAAATCCTAAAATATATAAAACACTTTATTTAAAATCGAAACACTTACAAAATTCAAAACACTTTATTTAAAAACAAAGTAGTCAATCGGATTTCGGTGACAAATGGGCCGATATAGAGTTTAACATGGATTCAAAACAGTCTCTATTTTGGCGCATTGGCAGGTCTTTATTGGCGCATTAGCGCAACTTCTGCTGCGGTGGCGTTAATACGCAAGTACCCAAACTAATATATATAAAAGATAAATTTAAAAGAAATCTTAGCAATGTAGAGTCACTGAAGATTTATTTGACTGCAAAACATGATAAATCATTCCCATATTTCTAAAGTTCCCAAAACTGTTTATTTACCCTTCTATTTTACCAGTGATACTACAGCACGAAAGTACCGAAATTTTTAGCGCCTTATCTAAATATTTAAATCCATAGAATTATTATTACATCTGTTTAATATAATAGATAATATATTTCAGCCTTTAACTTTTAAACGTCAATTTTTAATTATTATTTAACATTAAGGAATTAATTCAATTTTAAACAAGTATATTTGTTTCTATTTATGTAACCAATCTCATCCCTATGACTTCACTCAGCAATTTTTTTGGCGAGGACTTATGTTAGCAATTTATTCTTAGACCTTAATAATATGACGGTACCTTTTAAAGATACAATATATATTGTGTTCGTTATTATTTTTAATCATTAATAAAGTTGAACCAAAAATTTTGAACCATTTTGAATCATTTTTGAACTATTTTTGAATTAAACCATTAACCATTGAACCATTTTTTTAATTAAATTTAAATTTAAATCGCAGAGCAGGGGGCCGTCGGGATTTGAGTCAAAAATTCTTTTCGCTAGTAACGTGTTGCGATTGTGAGTGCAGTGAATTGCAAACAGTACAAGTTACCACATTTGACGACTTATCGCTTAGTTGGGGCTACAAAAAAATCGCCAAATTCCAACTGCCCCAATTTTGGTATTTGGCCAAATTTAAACTTAAATATTAAAATATTTAAAACGAATTATATTTTAACACAATTTGTAACACGACTAGACCAAATAACGGTAAACTATATGAAATTATACGAATAATTATTTTGTATTTCTAGACTGAATTATAGAAAGATAATTTTTTTTCAAAGAAAAATTGGTAAAAAAGGAAATTATACACGCATCTGAACTGCAACATTATATTTTAAATGATATTAAAAATAAAGGAAGGGGGTCTTGATATAATCACAACGCAAAAAAACACTTTTCTGCAAGCTATTTATTCTGTTTCGTAAATAATATCGTAATAATCTTATCTAATGACATGTATTTTTACCAAAGTTCTTGAGAATAGTTAACTTTGATCTGAACTCGAACTTTGATTTGAGTTTCTCTTATTCTTCTGATGACTCCCTGTCTCGTCGTTGGGAGCTGCGGTCAGGGCTTCTGCTTCGTGAGGAGCTTCTAGATCGTCTGCTTCCAGATCGTCTGCTTCCAGAAGATCTTCTCCCGGATCTTCTGCTTCCTGATCGTCTGCTTGAAGAAGATCTGCTTCCCGATCGTCTTCTTGAAGAAGATCTGCTCCCGGATCGTCTGTTTCCAGAAGATCTTCTTCCAGAACGTCTGCTTCCAGAAGATCTACCTCCAGATCGTCTGCTTCCAGATCGTCTGTTTCCAGGAGATCTGCTGTTATTCCTGTTTCCAGATGAACTGCTTCGTCTATTACTTCTCCCGCTGCTCCTAGTTTCTGAAATCTTTGCGGTATGCCCAAGTTTGTTCAGAATGTTGCGATCCAGGGCATATTTCATGATAGATTTGGTGCTGGTATCAACAGCATTGCAATCAACATTGTACTGGTTTGCAAGATACCTCTTCAGGCTTTTGACGGAACAACTGTTTAACTTTTGCAGAAGATGAACGGCTTTTATAATGGCGACCCTGCTTTGTTTTTTAGATTTATAAAATTTTCCTTGCTCCATTTCGTTTTCAATAAAAAAAAAAATTAGATTAATTTTTATTAATTTAGAATTGATTCCTTTACGAAGATTTTCCAGTCACTTTTGAATTTAGCCAAAAATTTTATACTGAGATTTATTTCATAGAATTCTCTATCATTAAGTCTCGTGTATTGCATAATCACGATCCACGTTTTTAATAATAAATTTAAACCAATCATACCTTCTATTAAATATTTCATGAGAAATATTTAAATATTTTTTATTAATTTAGTCTTGCTTTCATCACTTTAGTTCAGACGTGGTTTAGTTTCTTCAGTATAACGAAGTTAAATGAAGGCTAAATATATATATATATATGCTAAATAAATAAATATATATATATATAATTTTTTTGAACTCGCACGCGTTATTAAATGGAGTACGCAATTTTGACCTTTACTTGACCTTTTTGATTACATGCAACTGAGTTCATCAACATCTACACTTTTGAAATTCTTGTTATTTTTCATTTTATAATTTTATTAAAAAATAATTCTTTTTTTTTTTTAAAAAAAAAAGGGCATTTAATTATCTCTTTTTCAATTCCTTCTATTAGATCTCACTCTCTCTATATATATCTTGTTAAAATTTTCAATCGCTAATAAAATACTTTTTATTCATCCACTCAGGTTCAAATACATTTTTTTAACTTGTAGTGGATGACACTTTTGATGTTAATACAGATTTTTCAAATATTAATTGAGTAATTTTCAAATATTATTCAGTTAATTTAATTAATTAATTTTAGTTTTTTTAGATTTAAGTTGCATATATATACCAATAGATGGCACCAGATAAACTTCAAAAAATGAATGAAAATTATTTATAAAGGATTTTTCTGCAATGTAGTGAAAAAAAGTAGGAATTGACTTTAAAAATTTTTTTTTTAATATTACTTGTTCTTATTAACTCAAAGGGCATGAGACCACCGCTATGTTTCAACATTTTTTACAATGAAGGAGCTAGTGGCCGCTATGCGGGCCAAGGATCACCATATTAATCTACATTAAGAACAGTACGCAAAACTTGTCATTTATTTATATTCTGCACATTGGTAGACATCATGTCGCAAGATATTCAACTTATATTACAATATCACATTCGTGAAATCGTTTAATTCGTTGCAGCTTGATCGCCAATTGGCTAGAGCTCTGGCCTTTGGTACCATAGGTTTCAGGTTTGAATCCTGGTGGTGGCATGGTTGTTTGTTAGTGGTTCAGAATCCACGTAACACAGCAGGATCCTGTCTAATTAACCTAAAGTGTGCAAAAAATTACCATAGAGCGACAAACCAAAGCAATCGTATAACATTGAAGTTTTTTTTTTTTAAATTTGTCCTTGTATATAATGAGGTCTTGCGCTCGGTGCCATAGGTTTCGGGTTTGAGACCCGGTGATGTCATGGATATTTGTGTTGGTTCGGAATCCACTTTAAATCGTAGGTCCCGGTCTAATATGGCTGTTGAGCGTTGGTCTGAGAACCGTCTTGTAGTAGGCAGACGGCCTTGGCCCACAATGGGGCTGTTGCGCCAATGATGATGATGATGATGATGAGTATATTATGACAAATATGTAGGAATTCTTTAATTAATATAAAAAGTAATTATAAAACAAGGGCCGAGTGACTAGCGCTCTATGCCGCAGGCTTCGAGTTCGAGTCCAGTCGGTGCCTTGGCTGTGTGTCAATTTTATGCCAAAAGTTACAATTATCCATGTCATGTTATAGCTACGATTTTGTATTTCAGAAATAAAGATTTTTTTTTTTTTTTTTTTTTTTTTATAATTTCCAGCAACATTTAAAGTATTGTAATAAAAAAAAAATTAAAGATTCATAAGATTTTCTTTCTAAAACATTTAAACTTTTTTTTTCTTTGTATATATATATATCAAGAACATTTATTTTTCTGAATACTAGTGTGTCAAAAAGTAAGACCAGTTTTCAATGGTTCCCAGGCATATGGTATTTCAGTTTGAGTTACGCTTGGCTTTTGAGACGCTGAAACTGATTCCGGCAATTTTTTGTAAATGTCGGAATTAATTGAGCAAAGAACTTGCATTAAATTTTTTTTTGCGGAAACGTATAGAAAGTTACAGAATGCATTCGGTGAGTATTCCTAAATTGGAAAGAAATGTTTAGAAGTGGTAAAACAATTCAAAGAAGGGAGAGAACACGTTGAAGGCGAAGTGCCCTCTGGTCGACCACCAACCTCAAGCGACGAAGCTCACGTCCAAAAAATTAAAGATTTGGTGCTTGCAAACCGTCGATTTACAATTAGAGTCCTTGCTGGTGATGTTGGAATTTCAAAATTCCATTTTAAAAGAGGTTTTGGGCCTCAAACGCGTCAAATCTTGATTGGTACCGAAAACACGGAATGCACCAGCTCACACAGCATTGATTCTTCATGACTTTTTTGCCAAAAAAGAAACCCATATCGTTCCACAACCACCGTATTCACCTGATTTAGCATCATGCTACTTCTACCTATTCCCAAAACTCAAAAGACCACATTGAAGAGACATTTCAAAAATCGCCGGAATCAGTTTAATCTCACAAGCTAAGCACTAATGAATATTTTGAAGTAAAATTTCACACAGATGTCAAGGACAGTGCCAACAATCTAAAAAAGAGAAAAAAATTGAAATACCAAATGCCTGGGAAATTTAAATTGAAAACTGGTCTTACTTTTTGGACACAATAGTATAGCTACGATTTTGTATTTCAAAAATAAACACATTTTTTTCCAGCAATATTTATAGTATTTTAATAAAAAAAATGTAAAGATTCATAAGATTTTCTTTCTAAAGCTTTAAAAAAAAATTTTTTTCTGTATATATATATATCAAGAACATTCCTTTTTCTGAATAAGTAATGGCGAATTTACATGAATTCACATTGTGCTATCTCAAATTTCGCTGAGTCACTTAAAAAAGCATTCTGTGGGGTAGATAAGCAATTTTCTAAGAATTTCCCAACCCCAGAGGGGTTAGACAGTCCTGGAACAGAGGGGCGTTCTTAACCCCCTTCTCACCATCTGCGAAACGAGTTTTCTTTTTGTCTGCTTGACCTTGGTCCATCGAAGTCATGCGGATAGTCAGTTTCATTGTCCACCCTGGTCACCACCCTGGTCAGGCTATCTACCAATTCAACCCTGATGCTCGAAAATCAAGTTTTGCATTTGTGAGTATAATTTACTCTCTCTTGCATTATTTGTAACAGAATTAATAGAGAAAATATTTAAAATAAAAAAATATATAATTAACGAAATCCATATTAACATATATATATATAAAACTCTTTTAATTTTTTTTCTTTTCCATTTTCGATACTTGTAAGTAGTACGCATAGATATACATACAAATAAAAAATTGTAATAAAAAATAAAACAAATTTAAGGATTCTTCCACCCCACCCTTCACAAAAAAAAAAAACGTACTTTTTTTCATCAATACAAGATAAATATAACATATATTATCATTTTTAGTTTAAATTATCTATCTATATATATATATATATATATATATATATTTTGACTAATACTATATATACAACTATACACACTACTATACAATATACACATATATATACGATACACACAACTTAAAATATTGAAAATAAAAATAAAAAGTTGAGATATTTTTTACCAAAAAAAAAAAAAAAAAGCATATATTTTGTACATCAACACAAAAATAAATATAGCATATATTATCATATTTTGTTTAAATTATGTATATATTTTTTTTGACTAATAATTTGATTTTTTTAATGAGCCAATAACTTTTTACTTAATAAAAAGAAAATTGTTTAATTTTTTTTTATATGTGGCCAAGTGATTATAAACATTGAGCGAAAGTAGCGCATTTTAATTATTTCCATTAAATCGTACCATTTACCGTCTTTATGAAAATAAATATTGTATTCAAATGTATTTAAACGTAAAGTTAGTTTAAAGTGTGAGAATTAATAAAAGCAGACATTTTTTGTGACTTTATTTATGTACTTTACATATAAGTATATTGAAAGCCTATTTTTAAATATATTTTTATAAATTTTTTCCGTTAATTTATTTAAAATTATACTGCACATTCTAATTTAAATACACAAAATTAATGCAGGATGATTTAATGTATTAAAAAGAGAAGTTTTTGAAGAAACTCTTAAATTTCATCTTAATTTTGTATAAAAAAATTTTTTTAATGATGATAATTATTTATTCAAAATTACTATTTAAATTATAAAATTATCATCCCAAGTAGCTACCATTTAGTTCAACGCCGTTTTTAATTTATTTAAAAGCTTATAAATCTTTTTTACATCATGGAATAAATATTTGTTTATAATCTAACAATTGCCAGCAGTTATTAGTAAATTTAATTCTAATGATTGTTTGCTTTTATGTATTATTTCGTGTATGTCTAGGTTTAATATATTATTTCATGTATTACTTTGTATATCTCAGAATTTCAAACTATATACAAATAATTTTCACACAATCAAATGTTTTTAAGCTGGAGCTTAGCTAAAATCATGAAAATTTTCGAATTAGCATATTCAATTTTTAAATAAAGAAAAAGGTTAAATTTTCATAGTAACATTTTTATTTATAACTGTTAGCTTAACCCTTGTCTGCTTTCATCAGCATATGCATCAAAAAGGAATAAAATAATGAAATACAAAAAAATTTTTTTGAGAGTAAAACACTAATCAAATTTTTCTGTCGATTTTTCTGTTATATTTTAATCCGATGTGCTAAAAAAAATTTATATTAATTATTTTTACAAAATTATAAATTTATAATTTTTGTAAATTAGCACAATAAAGTTTCTACTAAATCCATAAATATGCTTTGATTTATTTTATTATTAAATAATTTGTAAATAGTTTGGTAAAACATTTCTGGCTTATTTTTTATTTTATTTATTTATTATTTTATTTTCTTTTATTATTATTATTTTTGAAATTTTCTTGGTCAAAGTAGTATATTTTTTGAAATTTACTTACATAATTATTTTTAAGTATAGTTTTTGCACATTTCTAATATTTCATTATTATGTGGATTTAAAATTCAAATTTACATTTTAAATTCTACTTATTTATTTTTTATTTTTGTCTTTAATTAAATTTTTTGTATGCTATTTTTGCTTTGTGCTGATCTTAAATGCTGTCTTTGTACTATTATTTGTGTATTGTCCTTGATACAGCTGTGATTTTTTTTAAAACTAAATAAAATCTCCTTCCATTTCAAATGAAATTTTACGAAGATATTTTATTTTAGATAAAAATTTATTTAATGTTTCCATTATTTAAAAATAATAATGACTTTTCATATCAATTATATAATGCGATATACATTGAAAAACAAACTTATTCCTTTATTAATTTCTTACATTCTATTTATATTGCACATACAAATGAATATATATATATATATACATTTGCTTAGTGTCCTATTTTTTTTAATTAAATACTATAATCTGTTACTTTATTAACAGAAATGGTTGATATTAATCTTCTTCCCATGCAAAAAAAGTGACATTTAGTAAAGGAATTGGTATCTAACTTCGTATGATAAAATCTTTATATTAAATATATTTAAGTCAAAGTTTCTTCGAAATTTATTTGCTGGTATTTACTTATTTAAGTTTAGCTAAGTAAAAATGAAATATATCATTCCATTGGAGCTGGTCAAAGCGAGGTCTTATTTGGTAATAATAATAAAAACATGAATGAAAATAGAATATAATCGAGAATGTTCCAAAAATTTCGTACTATAATTCCATAAATTTCTACTATCCATTCCGAAAATACATCTATATTTTCCAAAATAGTTTACTCTGAAATAAATGCGCTTAAAAGGAGAGGGGGTTTAGGTCTAATTCATTTCAACTATATTCATCAAAGATTCTGATGGATAATCAGAATTAGAGCAATTAATCAATGAATTAAAGGTTTGTATTGCTATTAAAAACTATTCAGCTTAAAGAAACTATTCAGATTTAAAGAAATAATCAAAGCTTGTATAGGGCATTCAGAAAAAAAAGAAATATTCCTTGAGAAAAAAAAAAAAAAATGCTTTTGTTAATTAATAATTTTTTTTTTTTTTTTCCTTGTGCCCTTAAAAAAAAAAATAATAATAATAAGTTCGTTATAACTTTTTAAGAAAATTATTTGATATTACGACTCTTGTGCAAAATAAATTCAATTACCTAAGCTCGTTTGATGTAGAGTTAAATTCTAAACCAACTTTTCTTAATCAATTCAATCTAAAGTTGAAGTTGTGTAAAATAAAGTGCATTTCACAAAGCTGCTGAGTAAATAATTTCGTTTTAAATGGCTAACAAAAAAATTAAGGTATCATAAGTGAATAGCACGAAATTTTTTGAAATATCATTCGAATGAATGACTTTATTAAAAATATTGCTACTAAAATAATGAATGAATTGTATGGAAATTGATTGCTGAAAACAAATAAAATGTTATGTATTTTTTTATTAGCTGTTAATTAAAAATGGAGTCTGGTGGCCGAGTGACTAGTACTCTGGCGCTCAGTGTCCAAGGTTTCGGGTTTGATTCCCGGCAGTACCCATTGATTTTTTAGGGGGTTCAGAAACTACTGTAAACCGTAGGTCCCGATCAAATATGACTGGGATATCAGACCGGTGGTCAAATAAGATTGGTGTAGGGCTGGCAACACTACCCCGTAAAAAGAAAGCATCTCCTGTCCCGAAATCATTGGAAATATTCCCTAACCATTCCTTCAATGCTACCAAGCATGTATTATACACTGAAGTGACAAAAGTCATGGGATACCTCTTAATATCATGTCGGCCCTCCTTTCGCCCGGCGAAGTGCAGCAACTCGACGTGGCATGGACTCAACAAGTCGTTGGAAGTCTTCTGCAGGAATATTGAGCCATGCTGTCTCGATAGACGTCCATAATTGTGAAAGCGTTGATGGTGCAGCATTTTGGGCACGAACAGACCTCTCGATGATGTCCCATAAATGCTCGATGGGATTCATGTCGGGCGATCTAGGTGGCCAGATCATTCGTTGGAATTGTCCAGAATGTTCTTCAAACCAATCGCGAACAGTTGTGGCCCGGTGACATGGCGCATTGTCATCCATAAAAATCCCATCGTTGTTTGGGTACATGAAGTCCATGAATGGCTGCAAGTGATCTCCAAGTAGCTGAACATGAGCATTTACAGTCAATGTTCGGTCCAGTCGCACCAGAGGACCAAGTCCATGCCATGAAAAACAGCCCACACCATTACGGAGCCACCACCAGCTTGAACAGTGCCTTGCTGACAGTTTGGGTCCATGGCTTCGTGGGGTCTGCGCCACACTCGAACCCTACCATCAGCTCTTACCAACTGAAATCGTGACTCATCGGACCAGGCCACGGTTTTCCATTCATCTAGGGACCAACCGATATGCTCACGTGCCCACGAGAGTCGCTGCAAGCGATGTCGTTCTGTCAGTAAAGGCACTCCATTTTCCCAGGCATCCAGGCATTTCGGTCTTCTGCTGGAATAGCCCAAGAAAGCCAAATTTCTCCGCACAGTTCTAACAGACAAGTCCCTTGTACGTCCCACATTATTTCTGCGGTTATTTGACGCAGTGTTGCTTATCTGTCAGAATTTACGACTCTTTGCAGATAAACGTCGCCGGTCTCGGTCGTTAAGTGCAGGCGGTCGACCACTGCGCTATCCATGGTGGGATGTTATGCCTGAAATTTCATACTCTCGGCACACTCTTGGCACAGTGGATCTGGGAATGTTGAATTTCCTAACGATTTCCGAAATGGCATAAATTCTAGCTCCAACTAACATTCCGCGTTCAAAGTCTGTTGGCAACTGGCAACTGGCGTAAGAAAATTACGGAATACCAACTTGGGGAAATACCCCTTAAACCTCCTCATCTTAATTAATAAATATGCTTTAAATTTTAATTGGCTGCTTAATTAGGTTAGTATAAGATAATAAGATAATATTTCAAAAAAAATTCAAGTTAAATGGTACTCAAAAAAAAAAAAAATAAAAATACTAATAATAAATAAAAGTAAGATACTTTAAAATAAATGAAATTAAAGTTAAATTTAAATTCAGTACAATTAGGACCAGTTGTCGATGCCAAAATATTAAAAAGTAAACAGAGTTATAAAAACTCATTAAACCAGGTGAACAGGGAATTATGCTGCACGGTGAGAGCAGTTGTATGTTGATGCTGAAAAGTAAATGGTTAGTCCATGTAGAAAAAAAGGCCACAATCAGGACGTATTTTTATATTTTCATTTCATATTTTTATTTTATTTTATTTGATTTTCTTCCATCCTTTTATTTTCCTAACAAAAAAAAAGGGGTAAAAAAGCGTACAATAAAAACCAACTATTCACTAGCCGTTAAGAAAGGATTCAGGTGCACATCGTAGTAAAAATATAAGAATAGTGAATTGAGCCGAGTGCCGGATTCGAACCCTCAACCTTACGGTCGGGAGTCCGTCACCTTACTTTACCTCTGCGCCAATTCGTTTTGTTTACAAAATAGAGCCGCGAAACTTTTAAAGCCAAACGACTCCTCAGATACACGGTGCGTTAACTAGTCTCAGTGGACGTAAAATTTACGATGTTAATCCACTCCGTTACCTGAACTCGCGGTCGCTTGTTCAGGGTAACAGCCATGATGTTCTTAACTCTAGGTAAAACAATCATAGGAGACGTATAAACAGCTCTTGGGCGTTTCTGCGAACTTTTCACCCTAGGGTGATAAGTCGGCAGACGACGGATTAACTCATTGCTAATCTGAGGACATTTTTCAAGAAAATTCTTTGAAATTTTGATTAGATAATTTGGAATAGGTTCGACGTCTAGATCTCTATGGATGATCTTTCGACGAACGAACCATGGCACATCAGCAATCATAGCCAGGTGTTTATTCTGAAACGCCTGAAGTCTCTTGATATTGGTGAGGGAAGTGGAGGCTCAAATCGGGCTACCATAAACCAGAATAGGTCTAATGATAGACTTATAGAGCAGGAGCTTGTGTTTGATCGCAAGCCTACTCTTTCGAGAAATTAGGCAGTGGAGTTTAATACTAAGCACCAGTTGCTTTGGCAACTGCATTCTTAATATGGGAACTGAATGATAATTTTGGGTCTAGAAACAACCCCAGGTATCTATATTCAGTTACCCAGGGGACGGGCTGGCCAAAAGAGTGATACTCCTTAATGGAGAAATAGAACGCTTCCGAGTAAATAGCATACAGGCTGATTTGGTTCCATTTACTTTTATTTTCCAGGAGGTTAGCCATTTTCAAGTTTGTAAACATAAAATTGAAGGTCTTTAACAGCAAGCTGTGGTGCTTTGTTTTGTGTAGCAATTGCTGTGTCATCAGCATAACAAAATAATTTAGTCTGACAGTCCCTCGGGATGTCATTAATGTAGATATTGAACAACGCGGGCGCTAATAGCGATCCCTGTGGTACACCCCCTTCTATTGGTCTGGTGAGGAAGTAACTCCACCTACTCTAACTAGGAAAACTCGGGCTTGTAGGTAAGAGTAAAGAATCTTAATGATTTGGGGAGAAAAATCAAGTCGCATGAGCTTGAATAATAAGCCATTATGCCAAATTTTATCAAAGGCTTTGGCTACGTTCAAAAATAATATTCCCGTAGATTTGCGTTCGTTAAAGCCGTCGTGAATCAGCTCTGTCAACCTAAGTAATTGATGACAGGTTCCTAATTGCCTTCTGAAACCAAATTGTTCAGGAATGATTAAATCGTGGAGATCGCAATGCTGATTCAGGCGTTTAAGTAACGCAGATTCGAATATTTTGCTCAAGCTACTAAGTAGTGAGATAGGACGGTAATTGTGGGGGTAAGCCAAATTAGCATTTGGCTTAGAATGGGGCATACTACGGCAGTCTTCCAGCAAGCTGGGAAATGACAGATCCTAAGTAGAAAGTTAAAAAGAATGGTAATATACAGAATAAATTTAATAGAAGTGGACTTTAACATGCGATTATTAATAAGATCCAGACCAGGGGTTTGTTATTCTTGAATTTTCTGATAATTTCACAGATTTCTTTGGGAGTAATTAAGTCTAAATTATTGACATGTGGTCTTTGTAAGAAATCTGTGACTGTAGAGTTGGCGTGTTCGAAGAAATTTCTATCTTCAACATCGTGATTAAGTTCAAATTGAGATTTGAGACTGTCTGCGAGCAGTTCCGCTTTGTCTTCTGGGGAATAAGCTGCTCGGCCGTTGGCACCTGCAAGGGCGGAATGTTGTGATATTGTTTGCGTAGGAGGGAACATTTCTTCCAAAGTGATGATGACTCAGGCGTTAGGGCCTCTATGTCGTCTTGCCAGCGTTGCTGTGTAAAGACAGTGATTGCACTCCTGACTTCGTCAAGAGTGCGGTAATAATTTCTGAGATACTCAGGATCTCTGGTGCGCTGCCATTTTCGGCGGTAACTATTGCGTTGTTTGATAAGAATTTTGATGTCTATTGGAAATCTTAACGGTGGAGGTTTAAATTTAGGGGCAGAACTTTCCTGCAGGCATGTGACGTAGATTTCATTTAATTCATTTATTCTATTTTCTGCATCAGCAGGTGATCTTAAGATAAAACTGGGTAGATTTTTATTATTCATCACATGCCTGAAGTTTTCCCAATTAGTATTTAATTGACTCGGAACTTTCAGTGATTCAGGGCTGGTATCTAAGGATAGAACAACGGGGGAGGTGGTCAGAATCTAAATCTGTTAACACCTCAATATCATAATTAAAGGGGATATATTTAAAAAATGCAAGATCGAGCACGTTACCTCGATGATTATTTCTAAGGTCAATTCTAGTAACTTTTGGGGGGGAACAACTTGGCACAACATTCCCTTTGACTTTGGATAAAACGATTCAGTGTAAAACCATATCGATTAGAGTGTCCAAAGTTCCAAGAGGAGTGAAGAGCGTTAAAATCGCCAGCGAGAATCACATTGTTTCCGGTTTTGATAAGCTTATTGAAGTCCTCCACCAGGAAACCACCTGGAACGTTTCAAAGTCTGTTAATCCCCGTCGTGCGGTCATCATCACGTCAAAACCTCTTCACATGAATAACTTGAACAGAAATGAAAGCACTGCGCATTTATACCTGTTCTACGCGATGCTACTGCCATCTGAAAATTTGCATATTGCTATCCCATGACTTTTGTCACTTCAGTGTATGTTGGTGGTCGCAATTTCGAGCATTTATTGTAGACATTGAATCAAAGAAGCACTTCGTAATAATGGTGTCAATGAACAATGCTTTTCTTTCCATGTCTCATTTTTTTGTGTTGATGCCAATTATTCTTCTTTTAAAAAAAATGCATTTTTTAGTAAGTTATACCACTTTCAAAGTTTGTCCTACGATCGTTGAATTGCCCTGTGGAAAATTTGAAATTCTTGAGTAAGAATGATAGCTATATTTTTTATTTAAGGAGTGGTACCTGAAAATTTATAGTTTTAATTCGATTGAATATTTTCTTGAGGAGTTTCTATCAAATATCTTGCATTTATTTCAAAAATTAAAATAAGGTTTTTAATCCTAATCCTAAAGTACCTTATCCTAAGTGATTTGATGCTTGTCAATACATGACATTAAATTGAATGTCTCACCCCCATACTAAGTTCATAACCAAGCGATCTCATATTATTTGTTAACTTTTGCTGTTGCCTTAGAAGTTAATGAAGACATTTGCTTTCTATTTTTTACCAAGTTTTGGTATTCAATAATTCTCGACACCTGCATTTTAATGATGCATACATAACAAATATATATATTACATAAAATGGGTTTATAATTCGGTAAATAGCTCTATTTAACCCTTTAACACACGCACTCAATTTTATGGCACTAACAAATATAGAGGTCGATACGACTCCAATTTTTAAGTTAATTTTTCATCAGCGTAGATACTCTTCTCATAAAAATTAAATTACTTTGAATATTATAACGTTTTTTTATTGGAGGCAAGTTTTATTTAATTTAAATAGAAAATGATTTTAATTTGTCTAGTTTTTTATTCTATTTTTGAAGTACATTTTTCCCTTTTCGAGGCATTTAATCATATGTAAAATAAATACCATTTATTGGTTAAAATATTATTAAATTACAATGGAATCATTGTTTTAGATTATATGACATATGAAAATTTTATAAAAGTAAACCATGAAAATTCAGTATTCAATGCGAGAAATTATGCGAGAATTAATTATGATTTAATTTTCTTGCGTACATAAAAATTACGTTATTTTTGACACTTTTTTTATCAAAAGAATGTTCATCATTTTATATACTTAGAGCAAGTTTTGTATGTGATACGTGAATGCGTTTTTCTAAAGATTTATCACATTTTTCACAAGTAGATAATGCCTTTCTATTGATTTTCCCGGGCCACGTTTTACATGGACGAAGGACAGCTGATTTCTTAGAACGCTTTACTTCCCCAGCATATTTATTACACTCTTTACAGTTGTTTTTTGTTGTTGGAACACATTTGTTCTTTGTTCATTTTATAAATGTTTTTTCGAACAATCTTCTTGACTTTATAAATCTCTTTTCGACCGTCTTTTCTTGTCCGACAGCAAATTCTTTCAAATACCTACGTGAGTCATATTCTTCCCATCTAGAAAACCCGTTAATGGTCTTGTCACCAGGTAATTGTGATACAATATTGGCAAATTATATTACTGTGTCCAAAAAGTAAAACCAATTTTCAATTTAAAATTCCCGGAGCTTATAGAATTTTAATTTTTTTTTTTTTTTTTTTTAGGTTGCTGGCACTGTCCTTGACATCTGTTGAAATTTGACGTCAAAATATTCTTTAGTATTTGAGTTACGCTTGGCTTTGTGAAATGCTAAAACTGATTCCGGCGATTTTTGGAATGTCTGAATTAATTGAGCAAAGAACTTGCATTCAATTTTGTTTGCGGAAAAGTATAGAATGTTGCAGAAGGCATTCCATGAACATTCCTCTATCGGAAAAAAATGTTTACAAGTGGTATAAGCGGTGCAAAGAAGGCAGAGAACACGTTGAAGATGATGAGTCTTCTGGTCGACCATCAACCTCAACTGACGGCTCATGTCTAAAAAATTAAAGATTTAGCGCTTGCAAACCGTCGATTGACAATTAGAGACCTTGCTGATGTTGTTGGAATTTCAAAAGAATCCTGGTGATTTGGTGTGGTTTTACCATTTTGTTCAATCTTTCCCGAAATAAAGCCTTCTTATTATTTTCTTCGTTACCCAAATCTAAATTTTCAAAATTTACTTCCTTATTCCGATTCGATTTTATTATTCTCCTAAAAAAAATTATTTTCGATTATTCTTTCAAATAATTATGTGAGTCATATTCTTCCCACCTAAAAACCCGTAGGAGCTCTGTAAATGGTCTTGTCACTAGGTAAATGGGACAGAATATTGACAAATTGTGTTCGTACATTTTGGAGAAGGTATTGCTTTTCCATTTTGTTCAATCTTTCTCGAAATACCCAAAAATTTTTATTATTTTCTGATTCGTTACCCAAATCTGAATTTTTCAAAATTTACTTGTCACTAGGTTCAGAATTTGTTCATTTTGATTCGATCTTTTTTATTATTCTTCAAATAATTAATTTCAATTATTCTTTCAAATAATTATGCGAGTCATATTCTTTCAAATAATTATGCGAGTCATATTCTTTCCACCTAGAAAACCCGTAAGAGCTCTGCAAGTGTGACAGAATATTGACAAATTGTGTTCGTACGCTTTGGGGAAGGTGTAGTTTTACCATTTTGTTCAATCTTTCCCGAAATAAAACCTTCTTATTATTTTCTTCGTTATTCAAATCTGAATTTTCAAAATTTTATTTCCTATTCCGTTTCTATGTTCTCGTTCGTAAATTCCATTAACTTTAGAATAATCTGAACTTTCACACCTAACTCGCTATTCTTGGGAACACTCCCAGAAAAAAAAAAAAAAAAAAAAATTTCAGTATCTGCTGTTCTCTCTCGAACACTGTCATTGTTACATTGTTAAATTCCTTTAAAATGTTATCGAACTTATATGGCCAAAAAGTAACCAAATTCTTCTGTCAGAATAGAAAGCATTCTGTTATTGTTAATTTCCCTCCTCTGTTACCACCCGGCAAGGTACAAGAAATATCAACCACAAATACGGTACATTTCCAAAAAATTTGAACAAAAGAATAAGTGTGGACCCTATGACCCCCAAGCTCGTGCTTATTGGTTTAAATCTCTATAAAAGTAGAAAAATTTTACTTCCTATTCAGATTCTATTCAATCTTCACGTTCGAAAATTCCATTAATTTTATAAAAATCTGAACTTTCACGCCTACTTCTCTATTCGTGGGAACACTCCCCCCAAAAAAATCTATCAGTATCTGCCGTTCGCGCTCGTTCACTGTCATAGTTACTTTGTTAAATTTGATTAAAATGTTTGCTAACTCCTGGTGTCAAAAAGTGCCCATCCTTGTCAGAATTGAAAACTTTTCTCTTTTGTTGTTTTTCCCCCTTCCTCTGTTATCACCCGGCGCGGTACAAGAATCATCAACAAATACGGTGTATTCCAAGAAATTTGATAGAAAGTTAACATGTGGTCTGTGGGGCCCCCCCCATGCACGTACGTACTGATTATTAAGAAAAGAAAAGTCGAACATGAAAATCTTCGCTTTGATATATGAAAGAATGTTATCAAGTCGAACATGATAACATTCTTTCATATATCAAAGCGAAGATTTTCATGCTAGTACATGTATACATCTGAGAACCATCATTCCACTGACTTACAGAAACTTTCTATTCTGTTGTTGTTCTAATGCAGCTGGCAATACAGGGGCAATAAATCTTTATGCCATAAGCAGGGGCTGCACCACTGTTTCTCATTTGCCACTACCCTGGGGGCACGTTGAGTATAACTTGAAGATATGCTACGTTGAGTTTCTTTTTAATACTCAAAAATAATCTTTATTTTACTTTGTACTAGAGCGATCAGCAAATACTGAGAGATTTGAGTACTGCTACGGACGCAAGTAACACTACCACCACAACGCTCTGCTATCAAATTAGACCAGGATCTACGGTTTAAAGTGGATTCCGAAACCTATCAAAATTCACCACTACAAACATCAATGGCATTTCCAGGACTCGAACCCGAAACCTATGGTACCGAGAGTGAGTCACTCGGCCCCTACTTTCTATTCTATAAATCCCTAAGTATCGTCATTGTAATTTTTTTTTTTATTTAAGTTCGTAGAATGAGCATTCAGTTTTATTTTTTTCCCTTAAAAATTATTAAATAAAAACAGCTATTTATTTTTAGGGGTTGAATTTTTCTCTTTAAATTTAATGTTATTTTTTATATTTTGTGTGGACAAAACAAAAAAATTTCATTTAATTAAAAACTCAGTTTTTCTCATAAGAATTTTTTCTGTTACTTATCCCATTTCTGCTGTTTTTTTTTTTTTAAATTTTTTATTTTAATATAAAGTATTCATTAACAACAATACTGCACAAAGGATTGAAATTTTTTTAATTTGGAAGTTGGTACTTATGCACAAATTGATTAAAATTACTCTTTTTTTTTTTTTCTGGTACTCTAAATTAATTTGTTTTATTTTCATCCAATTAAAAGTTGGCTGGAAAATTTATATGCACAAATCATATGATGTAGAAATTTTTTTTCATTAGTGATTGCAATGGCCCTAAATTTAAATTTTTTTTTTTTTTTTTTCAAATGAAAAAAATAGTAAAAATGAAATGATTGAAATTAAAAATTTTAATGATCGCAATTAGGTAAAGAATTGCCTGCAGTAGACAAATAGAAAGAAAAAAAAAATAGTATGTGTAATTATAGGATATTTCACAACCACTTTTTATGTAAATATTTCAATTTTTTTACCGCCTTTGATCTTATTTTATGCGAAAGAAAGAATTTTTAAAGCTACATTAACAAAAAAAGTGCATACATTTATTGAAATTTTTTTAGTCAACCAATTTGTTAATATTTCAGAAAATTCAATTGTTAAAATTAAGTAAAATAAAGATTATTTTTGAGTATTAAAAAGAAACTCAACAAGATTTGTACAAAAATTTATAATTTTTCCTTCTTTTTTGTGAAAAAGAAAGCTTTTTAAAGATATACAAAAAGTCTCACTAATTTTCTTTCAATAATTGCATTTTTCTCAAATTAATATAAAAGCTCTTTAGGCATCTCCATAAATATGTTTCTAATATACTGAAACTTTAACTGTATTTTTAATTAATTTATTTATCACAAATATTACTTATTATCATGAAATTAACATTAAGCAGGAGCAATTATGCTCCGAAAATTTGGTGCTAACAGTTTCGAAAATTTCCTGTTATCCATCTATAAATTTCATATTTTTTTTATTTTTTACAAAAATGTTTACTTCTCTCTGACTCTGCAACAAATATGCTTTAAAAATCATATGATTTTTTGTTATGTAATAAAGTACAACATATTGAGTGGAGAATATGACGTTTCCTTTTACATTTCATGTATGGTACTATAATTTAACTAAAAAGGTGGTTGTAGGTTAAACGTCTAATTTGTTTTATGCATATTTTCTGAAAATTTGGCATATAATGAGGGAAGTTTCAGTGGTATCCACAATCATTCCTGTATAAAATAAATAAATACATATTAAGTGTTTAAATCTATGACTACAATTTATAATACATGTTTTCTAGATTAATACAGAAAATGATCATAAATTTCAAATTCTTGAAATCCAACCAATTACTCATGCTATTTGATTATTCTAGAAAATTTTGTTGTTACAATTCCACAAATTATATCCTTAAGTATTAATTTTAAAGGAATTTGAAGAGATAAGTTGTCAAATATGATTGAAATATAGATAACAGAGTAATCTATTGACGGTATCTACTATGTACTTGTGGGATCCATTATGGCGCAGACCTAATCACTTCTGTAACTCTATATTTCCGGTGACGGTAAATAAAAGTTAGTGATAAATAAACATTCTGTAAACATTTGACATTCATTCTGCGACAACAACATGCAGGCTGATTGTACTTCAGTACATCTGGTATGCATTTTTGTCCATTCAGTTTTATAAAAGTGTTTTAGTGACTCACCTTAAATTTGATGTTATTAAGGTTTTCAATTGATCCAAGCAAATTTAAATCCTTTTTTCTCTAAATGAATTACCATGCTGTAAAGAAAGTTCTTCGAGTCTTGTCGATTGAAATAAGACAATCTCGCCACAACCATATTTATTTAATCATCAATGTAGTCACCATATTTATATGATTTCATATATAACAAAATAGCTTTTTCCCATTTTTTTTTTTTTTTTTTTTTTTTTTTTTAACATATTTTTGCTTAACTTTTGTTTTGTACTTTTGCTTAACTTAGGGATGTGAACGAGTATTAATCTGTTAAAATCCCAGCTCCAGCTATGTGATTTGGAATGCAACAGCAACAAAAAAAAAAAAAAATCTTTTAAAGGATGTTGATCAGTGAATTGAGAATTAAAAATTCAAAATATCGCATATCGTAAAGAATTGAAATAAAAAAATGTATATGCTGCAAAGTAATTAATGTGGATAGGTTATTATGGTGTTTTGAATCTTAGTAGGGAGCATTTTGCAGTTGAATATGAGTAATTTTGTGAATGAAGAAGACTTTAAAGAAAGTTAATGAGTGGATTAGTGTAATTAATGACTGTTGCAAAAAATTTCCAGTACAATTTTGTCATGGTTTATCACTCTACTGTCCTTTTTTGCACTCTTGAGGCTAATTAGATCGGGACCTACTGTTTAATGTGGATTCCGAATCCCTCTCAAACATCCATGCTACCGCCAGGTTTGAACCTGAAGCCTGTGGTACCAAAGGCCAGAGCCTAGCCATCAAGCCGCCAATTTTGTCATTCGTGTTTCCATATTTTCTATGTTAAAGTCGTTCTTATGCGATGATAACGATTCTTTGAATTCTATATTAAAATTAATTTTTTTTTTATTTTTTATTTATTTTGATGCAGGCCTGGAATAGGCCTTATTATCTGTTGTTTATAAAGATTGACTTGGAGAAATAGTTCTAAGAATTTGCCAATTAAAAGGCAAATTGATTAAAGATAAATTTCTTGCCAGAATTTTCCTTGATGTAGTTGATCGGGTTTCTTAAGAAGAGTTTGCTGGTCTAAAATCATTCAAGGTATTTGACTACCTTTACCCACCTTATAGGTTCGTTAAACAATGCAGTTTCATTGTGGGAGACGGTTGTATATCCTTTTCGGAAAATAATTTGATTTTCCGTGTTGACAGCAATTATCCTTTTAGTTAGCTCCATTCTTCAAGCAGGTTAAGGAAGCTTCTGAAGAAAAGATATAATATAATTAATATTAACTCCCTCGCGTTAAGGCAGCAATTCTGTCTACACGTGAGCATGCGCTTTAGAGATGAACTTGGGAAATCTCATTTTATATGCAATTTATGTATATTGCATATAAAATGAAACTCAGAACACTACCCTGGTAGGGCACGCTTTAAAGCATGAAATAAAAAAAGAATGATTGTGGACTAAGAAGACAAGATAGAAGAGAGAAAATGTATGAAACGAATTAAACCAAATTGGTTGCTAAAAAAGAATGATCTGTGAAATAAATCCTATCGATTTCGTGAATCACCTATACATTTATATATTCAAAAGTGCTTTTTCTAAGAAACTTGGCGTTAAAAACTTTTCAAAAGTTCTAAATTAGGCTATTCAGGGCTTCGAAAAATATCTTCAGAAACTTCAACTAATGCTATTCTGTAAATTAGTACTTCATTCTATACAGGAAAATTAAAAAGAATAACAAATTCTGGGTACTTCCATTATTCGCGGAATTCAGACTTCTACGAGAAAATTACAATAATAGTTTTAAAAACAAGTTTTTTTTACAATCTCGGGGTTTCTAAGCCACATAAATGAATCTAATGATGTCTTATTTCATCATTTCCTCAAGTGGTAAAAAAGTGATTATTTGGAAAACAACCTTTCTCATATGCGTTGTAAATGCGAGATAACATCAAAGCTTGTTTGTTGGATCTTTTCTCTTTGAATAACCTTACCTAATAACTGTTTTTCTAAATACATGCAACTTATAGCTGAGGATTCATATTTAGTAAATAAAGATAGCTTATGAAAACGATATTAAATACTTCAATTTTCCATAAGAATTCAGCGTAGTAAAATTAATGCGTATCAAAATTAATTATCAGCTTAGTAGAATTTTCTTTACTTAAATGATAAATATTTGATCTTGTTCCTCATTTTTTGCTCTATGTATATCATTCATTATAAACCTCGTTCTGCATACCCATTCTATAGTTCAGGGGTCTCCAAACTTTTCGAGTTTAATTTTATGTATTCCACAGGAACAACATACGAATGAATTAAGGAATGGAAGATATTGCCTTCCAGGAAGGTTTTTGTATTAAATATTCCTCATATTCGTATTATATGGTGAAACTCCTATCAAGTTGTCTCATTGTCAAATGTGAGACGCTTAAGCACACTGTGCTAATTGCTTAACTGCAACTTGCACTGTAATTAAACACTTATGCACACTGTTTTGATTCCTCGTTTCTGAAGGTAGTGATTATAATGAAAGCTATTAGATTCTAACCTTTAACCTTCTACACGTTAGCTGCACAAGTTACTACTGGATCATATGATTACTGAAGCAGAAGTACAAAGATTCTTGCCACCATAATCAAAGATTTTATCCACCACTGTTTTATCGTTAACTCTGGCCTAAATTATTTTGTTAATGCAAAGTTAAATAATTCAAGCATGTTAGAGTGCTGTTTTTAAGAGATCTGATATTTTAAAATGTAATCACTGCTTTGATATCAATTTTTTCGATTGTAAGTCATACTTCCAAAATTCTTAATTTTCATTTGACGAAAACGGTAAGTCTGTATTGACAAGAGATTACTCAAAGCAATTAATTATTAGTCATTCAATACAAAATTCGGAATTTTTCCAGGAACTGCTTTGTTTGTTGATACATAAGATAAAACATTAGAAGAAAGGCTTAATTTGCTATAGTTATCATTATCACGTTCGATAAATAAGTCAAATACAAAATTTAACCAGCATTGTTTGTTGAATAAGATAAAACATTAGAAGAAACAGTTTTATTATCGTTTAAATCAAAAGATTAGGAACAAAAGATTAGGAAAAGAGCTGTAGATACTTTGTATTCGTTGTTATTTAAGTGTAAAACTGCGAGGACAGCACTTGGATAACTTCACGCAGAAAGTATCTATCAACTTTATTAGGACACTCACAAGTAAGGAAGAATATTTCTCAATATCTTCATTTTATTTTTATGTTATATAAACAAGATATTTATATATTTACTGGCATACGGAAATTAATATTGCATTATTTTACATTGTTTCAAATGTTTGTATTAGGATAGCTAATATAAAAAAAAAAATTTCCAATTTAATATATATCCATGTGTAAAATGTAATAAAGTTTAAGTTAAGTTCTAAAATAAATATTAAGCTTCCAGAAAAGAGGATCACTTTTCAATTCCATTCTCTGAACTTAAGATTAAGATTGCTTGTTTTTGTAGTCCTGTCTTTTACTAGAGTAATCTTCGATATTAGCTAAAGTCATATTTTAGCAGCACTGGAACCTAGGACAAAATGTAAATCCCTTATGTAGCACGAAGGACTCTTTAATTTCAAATAATCCGACAATTGTTTAAAGGTTAAATGGTGCTCAGGCGATCCATAATGTTATTCAAGTGATAATTATCAATTAAATTATTAAAGATTCAACATCCTTGTTAATTTATACAAGAGCTTAAAAAATTTTGATTTTTAATCATTTTTTTAACAAATTTTATTCCTTCCGTTATTTTTATTATTCGACAATTCATGTTGCCATTTTTTTTATTTCTAGTTTCAACAATATTGCAATATTAATTTTTAAAAATATTTAAAAGCTATGTTGGCAAAACTAAACATTCATAGAATTTAATATTTTTATAGCGGACAACAGCAAAAAGTGATGGAATTGTTTAATATCTTTTTCAATGTATATTTTCTACCAAAACCCGACACGTCGTTTCTAATCTGCAAATGATATTGTTTCAGTAAAAAACGAATCAAATAAAAAGGCAATTTACCCATCTTATTTATTTTCTTTCGGTTGCCGGAAAATACGTGCAACAATTCCTTTCTTTTACAATTGAATTTGCGATCCATGATAGGCAATGGAATCAAGAATTTCGAATTACTGTAAAAGAATATAAATGCTCAATTTTCACTTTTGTTTAATTCTTTTATCTCTAGTATTTTAACGGCATTTGGATAAATTGAAATTAATCAGCATCAACTAGTATACATCGCAAAGTTACAATTTAAAATAAAGAAATAAAGGTAATTTTCTTATCTATTTAAAGAATTGCCTTTTTGTTTTAAACGAAAGGAAAACCCGTATGTATTGCGATTTCGAATTGCAACTACTACCATTGTTAATGGCAGATTATATTGTTTTATTGTTACAATTAGCAATGCTTACACAATATGGCCTATTTGTCGTCTGAATATTCAATTTCTGCAGTTCATAATAAAAAAGCAAGATAACGGTAAAAAGTAATTAATAAAATTATAAAATAATATTTTTGGATAAAATAAAATTTTTTTTCCCAATTATAAAATAATAAATAGTTTTTTTTCAATTATAAAATAATAATTTTTAAGTTAAAAAAAAACTATAGGATTAAAAAAAGTGGGCAATACATTATAATGTTGGATTCAGGCCCTTGTAGTAATGAGCGCAGCTAACATGCAGGTGGCTTAGATATCCGTTGCAAATGTTGTTCTCAGAAACTAGGAGACTCGATGACGATTGCGACAAGGTGTGTAAAGCGTCTCACATTGATAAGATTACCCCTAAGAAAAAGTAAGTCTTTT
The DNA here is from genome assembly GCA_021605095.1 of Caerostris extrusa. Lineage (NCBI taxonomy): Eukaryota > Metazoa > Arthropoda > Arachnida > Araneae > Araneidae > Caerostris > Caerostris extrusa. Next base: position 59,871 of record BPLR01016730.1, read on the forward strand.
GGAAAAGTTTGACTTTGTCTCCCCCTCCCCCTGTTGGTTGTTCGTGACATGCCAAAGTGAAAGGAAAGGTTAATCTGTATCTATATAATAATAATAATAAAATAATATATATATATATATGAAAGTATATGAAGCTGAACAATTTTAGTTCTTTAAAACAAATAAAGGTTCAATTGCCTCTAATAGTGTGCGTTACAGTCACAGTATTAAAAATTCGAATCGATTCGATACCAAACGTTAAATTAAGTTTCTCGCTCTTTCCTGTTTGAAAATTTCACCATTTTTTTCTATACGAATAATTTCCCATGTTAGTTCCTCAGTAAAACATTTACCTCTCTACCCCATAGTATTTTCTTTCATAGTGAATAAGCTGTAGGTAGAAATCGGACTAATATGTGACCTCAATATATCCAACATAAATGGATTGTAGGTTTTATGAATCAATTTGAACAAATATAGAATAGTGCTCGAGCGCTTGGTACTACAGGTTTCGGGTTCGAGTCCAGGCGGTGCCATAGATGTTTGTTGTGGTTCAGAATCCGCCTTAAACCGTAGGCCCAGGTCTAATACGACTGTAGAGAGTTTGGCTCACAACCCTACCCCTTAAAAAAAACATCTGTTTCGATATCTGCCAGTAGGTGGAAGGCTATGGTCCAACATGGGCCATTGCCAGGGAGTTAGTTAATGAAGAAGTATAAGTTTTTTGTGTATTAGGGGAGAAAGTATGTAAAACATGTGTACAAAACACACAATCATGTGTGTAAAACATGCTTTCAAGTATTTACTGAAATAATTACTGATTTTAATTATTAAAAACTTGCCTACGTCGCTAAAATAATTTAAGAAATTTTTTTAAAAATGAAGCATTGCATTTAATTGTCAAGCATCTGTCATACAGAATTTATATTTTCGTTCATTTATATTGAAGAAAGTCGAATATAATTCTTAAATGTTTTGTTGGCATATAATTTTCATAATTTTTTAATTAATTAAAGTTACTTTCTTTCATTTTTTACATTGTTTTAAATGCAAATGATTTTTTTTATTTTTAATATTTAGTCAAAATTTAATTTAATTTTTTAAATAAATTGTTTTAATTAAACATCACTAGGTCAAAACTAGGTGTGCTTTTTAATTAAAAAAAAACCCCGATAAATTATGTGGGTAAGATTTATGGAATGTCTACTTTAACCCTAAATTACTATTCAGTAAAAATATCAATGATTTCAAAAATTGCGTCAATGTTAAGAAATATAAGAATTCGATTTTTTACTGAAAGAAAACATGAATGCTAGCGCGGCCTAACTTATCAGTATAAATGAATGAATGAAAACGCGGCCAAACTTATCAGTATAAATGAATGCAACCGCGGCCACCCAAGACTTTGCCTTAGGGGAAAACTTTTTTTTTGTCTTAGGGGATAAAACTTAAGCGCCCCTATTTTTCTTATCAATAAAATAAAGCGTAATAGTATATGGAAGTTCAATGAGTCATACTAATCTGTAAGTAACAGAAAAGCTATCATAAGTCGAAATTCCATATATTGATTATTTTATTAATAATTTTCACATTGCACTCATTTGGTTTAAATACGCACACACACAAAAAAAAGAACTCTAAAACTAAGAAATGCTGCCCAAAAAATAAAAATTTAATTCCTACAGAAAATTCACACAAACAATTTATAAATTAAAACTCAATCTTCTTTTTTCTTTTATTAGTTCATAAATTACATTGTTTGTGTCAACTTCACTATTTCGATGTGTATTTAATAAAACTAAAAATAAATAAAAATGATGAAATCTGTTCAGCAAATTTCAACTTATCATGTGTAAACATTCGAGAACATGAATAAACTCAGGAATATGCCAATGTTTAATAATGCGAGATATATGAAGCAATTGATTGGAATACTATAAGAATGGCCAAATTCAATAGCCACATGAATATAAATCAAGAACTTCAAGAAGAATGAATTGTTCAAGAATCTCTAAAAGAATATTCAAAAGTCAGATAAATGTAGGCGTAAATGAAGAATGAAGTATTCCCAATTCTACAAGAAACTTTATCACATATATTCAAAAGAATATATCAAGTTTGAAAATTCTAGTCGTAAATGAAGAATGAAGTATTCCAAATTCTACAAGAAACGTTATCACATACAATAGCCAAAAGAATATGTCAAAATTTGAAAATTCTAGGCATAAATGAAGAAATAAATATTCCAAATACAATAAGAAGCACTATACAGCTCAATAGGCATCGTTGACGATATTCATGAATCGTTTCAAGAGTTAATTGGCCCAAAGTACCATTTTCCTCCAAAATTTGTAATGGAGTTTTATTTGCTTGGCCTTCACTTTTGGATAACGCCACGGACCCCTAACCAGGACAACATGTTCACACATGATAAAAAAAAAAAAAATGGCTTATAGGGATACTTATAAGATAAATAAATAGTAGCCCCCCACGAAGGCAAAGGATGCCCACCTGTATTCATTTGTACTGTTAAGTTGTTTAACTTTTAAAAAAAAAATCGAATTCTTATATATCTATGATTTCTTAATATTGATGAAAGTTTTGAAAAACGCTGGCTCAATCAATAAATTTGGAGTGATAGTAAATTTAGCACTGATTAGAAAAACACCGATTCATTGAAATACTAAATATTAAATTTAAAAAAAAAAATTAGGCCTAAGTCAGTGGGGATATAAGCTACAAGTGCACACATTTCAGTTATGGGTTTTCACAAGCCCTCCAAACACCCCTCCCTCTTCCCACGGGTAAAATTTTTCAACCGACTTAGTCTGGTTTCTAGACCCTTCAGTTGCATGGCAATAAGCATTGCTATGTATTTCGAAGTATCCTAACCTTGCTTTGACATTGAAATAAGTGGAATATCACTCCCTTTCCCTCTATTGTCCCTAAAGAGTATTCTGTTCAGTTCTCACCAGAATATCTCCCGCCTTATTCTACTGACCCCTATTTCAAATGACCATTTGACTTACCTATCCATTTCCTCCAAATAAAGAACTTATCTTATCTCTACTGTATACATGTCAATATGTCCATTCTTTTTTTGTTCCCCAGAAAATTCTTTGCATTTTAACAAGGCAAGAGAAGACTGTCCTTATAATACCCCAAACAACATATAATTCATAGTTCTGGCTTCATATTTCTCTATAGATTGATTGATGAATTTTATAACTGAATAGCTATTGAGTTTTGATTGTTCTAATTCTTAAATATAAAATTCTTTTGGTTCTGGCTTGCTTTAGATTGATTAATGAAATAACTGAATATCACTCCCTTTGATGGTTCTATATTGTAATCCTAAAATAACATATCTGTTCATCGCACCCAGAATTCTGGCTTCTTATTCTATAGATTGATTCAAATGAATTTTTCTATCCACTCCAAATAGCTATTGATTTCAATGGTTTTTTGTTATACTATTCTTTAATCCTAAAATAACATATAATTCATGGTTCTGGCTTCATATTTCTCTATAGATTGATTGATGAATTTTATAACTGAATAGCTATTGATTTTTGATGGTTCTAATATTCTTTAATTTGTTAAAAAAATATTTAAATCATGGTTCTTTTTCATTTTTAAAATTCTAAATATGGTGGATTGATTTTTAAAATTTTGCTTAAGAAACGCATGAATAAAGCCATTTATCTCTTCGGTATAATGTCTATTTTTTTTCTCTAAAAATATTTTTCGGATTTAATCCTAAAATAACATATAAATATGGTTCTGGCCTTAATATTTCTGTATAGATAGTTGATGAATTTTATAACTGAATAGCTATTGATTTTTGATGGTAATTTTTATATTCTTCATCATTTGTTTAACCTAAAAAAAAATATCTTCAATCAATTTAAGCCAAATTTTCGCATTTTAAAAATGTTTTCGCTAAACATGTTGGAATATATATTTTTGAAATTAAGTTGACATTTATGCTGAAGAAACGATCATCTAAGAACATCTGTAAAATTCAATAACTATTGTAATTTTTAACCCTAGATGCATTATTCAAAGCAATATTTAATAACAAATAAATGTACTAACCAAGGTATAAAGAAAAATAAAAGAAGAACAGTACGAATACTTTTCAATTTTTTTAAAAACCCACATTCAAAATTCTGATGAAAAGTCATTTCATTATTAGTTGAAATAGTTCATTCTTTTGATCTTATATTTGATTTAATTCTTTTGATTGAACAACACGTGGTCTTTTAAATGTTCTTCGCAAAAAAAAAAAAAAAAAAAAAATCTGGCCTTTGGTATCCTAGGCTTCAGGTTCGAATCCTGGCGGTGGTATGGATGTTTGTGAGTGGTTCGGAATACACGTTAAACTGTAGGTCCCGGTCTGTTTAAGTGTGCACAAGAGGACCGTAGAGCGACAAACCAAACCTCGCAAATAATAATAATAATATTAATTTGGTCAGAAAGCTAAAAAATTAATAGAATGTTCTAACCTTTTTTTTATTTATTTATTTTACATACGTTTAGCAGTTTGATATTTATATAAAATTATGTTTTTTAGCAACAAGCCTGTCAACATGTACATCAAAACCTTTCGTTTGTTCATTCACAATATTCTAAAATTCTAGAAGTTTTTCCTGTTTCATTGAATCAATTTTATTATTAATTATTTTTTAATTTAACATGATTATCAAGATATTTTGATTTTGATTAACGATTTTTATGAAATAAAAAATTAATAATATAATATTTATTAATATAATACAATTTTAAAATTCTAAAAAAGATTAAAATTTGTCAAAGTAAAATTTATAATGCTTATTTATTTGTGAAATTAGAAATCATATACCATAAAATTTCTCATATATGCAGCAGAATTGGCGGAAGTTGAACTAAGATAAAATAATATTTATTTATTCTACAAACGCATGTTCTGAAAGTTCTATGTCATACATGATTTGAAAGTTTTTTTTTTTTTTTTTTTTTTAAATGCTTGCAATGTTTTAATTTTATATTTGATATATATATATAGAGAGAGAGAGAGATAACTAACTAAAAGTGATTTTAAATTTCACAAACTAAAATACTTTCAGCTTTTTTTTTTTTTTTTCTCAGTAGAATCAGTTATACACATAAGTAATCTATCTGATTTTCAGTTTATAATCATCAGAACCGGATGATAAACCAGCAATGCATTTTGCTTGATTGCGTCTTTTATTAATATTAACGTCCTAACTTTATTAATATTGTTACTTTATCTAAGGGAAAAAAAAAAACTTAGCCTACTATTCTTTGCAATGAAACAATTAGTAGAATATTTCAGATATAATTGGTACAGAAAACATTAACATTATACACAAACAGAACATTAAAAAAATATTTTTTAAAGAATTCTTCAAACTTTAGACACCCTACACCCTACACCCTACAATCATATTAAACAGGGACCTGGGGTTTACAGTGAATCCCAAACTCGAACCCGAAACATATGGCTCGAACGCTAGTCAATCGGCCATCAGGCCCGTGTGGAGAATTAATCTCTCATTTTTGAGAAATTTACTATAAATAAACAAATAGTTAAAATCAATAGCTACGTCTATCGTTAAAGATGTCGAATTATTCACTTAATATTTCGTGGAAAAGAATCATCCTAAAAAAAAAAAAAAAAAAAAAAAACTGGTGTGCATAGTGTTCGTTACTGGTAGAAGCAAGTTTTATTTATAAAAATATGCATTTTTTAAATTAAATATTTAACAAATGTCCGAAAATTAATCTAAATTTCTTTAAAATAAACTTTTCTCTACAGTACGTTGAATATATATACTCAGAGTTTTCTGTCGCCCAATATCATCAAATATTCTTTTGTAATTACTAATTTGAATCGTAATAAAAGAGTAAAAAATGTGGTAAATATACATTTAACCATTACATAATCCTAACGTTCTAAATTTAAGTTCAATATAATATTTAAAAAACTGTTTTTGACCCCCTTAGCATAATTGCTAACTTACTGCTCTTTTATATATAAGTAAAATTGAACAGTCTGAAATTTTTGAATGTCATCTACATGTATTCGGAGGGTGGTAGTATTCGAAAGATTTCATGCCACTCATACCTGAAATTTGCTTTTGCATGTTCCGAAATGTTTCATGTTACAACTATTACGAAAATCTGCTTGAAACTTTTCGTTTCTGAATATCCTTTTACATCAGAATCTTTAAAATAAATAAATTTTAATAAGTTGATGTGCTTTCTGCAGGCAATTGTAAAGCGATATATTACGGAGACCGTATGGCACTTTCTTGCAAAGCATGCTATTTTGCACCTGCTCACTGCAAGCTCTAGTCAGAGCTTAAATCACCCACTCATACAGCATGATTGAAAACATTTATGCTAAACATGGAATAATTTTTTTTCGAAATATAGAACAGTCGAACTCCGGAATCGAGTATTTTGAAGGTGAAGAAGTCGAAGTGAAAATGAGTGATTCAAAAACCCGACTTTTATAAAATTCATTCTTTTTTTTTCCCCGAAATTCTTGGAAATAAGGTTAAACTTAAATGCTAAGGCGGCAATTCAGTTTTATCCTTCAATAATACAACCACTAACAAAGACCCATACTATTTTTACAGCATATGAAATCAGTGTTGTTCCAATGCTGCTGGCAATACAGAGATAGTTAATCTTTATATGCCATAAGCAAGGGCTGTATCGCTATTGCTCATTTAGCACTACCCAGGGAACACACGTATCTTGAAGATATGCTACAAACGCGAGTAACACTACACCACAACGCTCGTCTTAGACCGGGACCTGCGTTTTAAAGTAGGTTTCGAACCACTACAAACATCCATGGCATTCCGGGACTCAAACTCGAAACATGTGGTACCGAGCGCCAGACCGCTAACCACTCGGCCATCAAGTCCCCTACTACCTTAGTGTTGTAAGACTTATACAAAGCTATCTTAGATCAATAAAAAAAGATTTTTTATACAAGCTATTCTATTATTAAAGGGGGAAAAAAAGATTTAAACTCATCTCAGCACCATTTATAATTAAAATTAAAAGTTAACAAATAAAGCAAGTGTTAATGTTAAATATTTTTTAAAAGAGTTTTTTATGATACCTAATTCAATACAATTTTATGATAGTAAAAATGTTGGATTTGTTAGTTTAAATTTTAATTAAAATTTTTTGTTTTACTATTCCCTCAATGCTTAAATATTTTAGTACTCATGTCATGAAAATCAACGTTACTTGACAAAATTTTAATGAAGGCCGTTATTTCGTTGTGTTGATATAGCATCTTATGGACAAAATAACTTCCCAGAGCCATTTTTATAAAATATTTATCCATACCTAATGTTACTTGCATGACAACCACCCATAATTTACTCTATTAATTTATTTCCCATCTACGCAATCAGTTCTTTAAAACGAAACGTATTACCAAATTGTAAACCATTTAGCTAATTTTAGTAACTCTTAATTAAAAGAGACACCAATCAAAACCTATATCTTTTCCTTCTAAGTGTCATAATGGGGTCTTATTTGGCAATTTATTAAAGAATATTTTGTAATAAAATAACCCTGTCTTTCTCCGTTATTTGTATATGATAACATTAAAATAATTTCACATTAGAATGATTGCTAATACATGCATATATATATGTGTTTGTGTGTGTACATAATTCTCTAAGTATTTAATTCAATGAAAAAAAAATATTGCCTAATTCAAGATTTTAAAACTAATTACTTTAGTTTTCCAATTTGTGGTTAATGTTATTTTTCATTCAGGTCTTGTGTTAATTTTAGTCTTTAAAAAGTAAAGCTATTTATGCATTATTTTAAAAAGGAAATGAAATCAAAGAAATATAGAATTAGTATATTAATATATTATATTTTAATTCTACTTAATTTTTATATTTACTTTACAGTAAATTTTTGTCTGTAAAACACCATAAAAAAAAAAAAAATAAAGAACAAAATTTTTAACAAGATTGATTATAACAGACATAATATAAAATTATGTGGATGTTATAAAATATACTAATAATTTCCACGTTAAAAATGTACTTAGTTTGTTAAAAGTTAATTTTACTTCAGTTTGTTACATTAAACACATTACATTAACGAACATTTATTATTTAACATTTAACGAATATTAATATATTAAAGCATTTATTTACATTTACATTACATTAAACAACACGCCTTATTTCAATTAAAAAGTCGTGCATTCCTACATAATAATATATTTGAAAAAAAAAATAATAAAACTGCATTTGCATTTCAAAGAATAACTAATATATTTTCTCTCGTTCTCTAAATCCTTTGTATAACGGTACTTCTTTATACTATATCAATTTAAAAATAAATATCAATAAAAAAGGAAGGTAGCAAAAGTAGTTCTCTGCTCCGAACGACCTTGAGAAATGATTAAAAGAAAATTTTACATCGCTAACTATGTAAAAAGATAACAAAAACTGAAACATAGAAGACCTTGAAACCAGTTTTCTAGCGTTACTACACATTTAATCACTGACCGATATAAAGAACTGTTAAAGCTAACCGTAAATGTTTTAATCTGAGAAAAGTAATGATTGAGCACAAGTAATACAAATATTTTATCAGTTGCTTTGCAACCTGCACGTCAACTAAAGACGCGTGTACATTTACAGCTGTTTGCTCTGATTCAGAATAAGAGTCATCTTTCTTGAAAAGAAAAAAAAAAAAATTCTTCCCGATTTTCCAATGCTAATTTTCTCCGACTTTCAAATATTCGAAAATATGTACTTCTGTTAAAAATCGTTTGGTTTTGTAATAGTAATAGTTTTTTTCAATGATTGTGAAAAAAAAAAATCACGTTCGAATTTGCTACAAAAAAAAAAAAAATTCTAAAAGCGAAATCGTTTACAAATTGTTAAAAAAGAATAATAATAATAGTAAAATAAAACACAGGCAGTCACCGTATAAAATTTTCTTTTAGACACATATAAATCACGTGCTACGAAAAACGAAGAAATAGTACAAAAATTAGTTAGATTTCAAATGCTATAAAATGAATTTAATTTAGATTTAGATATTAATTAATCATATTAATTAAGATAATTATTTGTCATAAATATTGCAATTTTTTTTATTCATCATTTAAAATATGTAATTTCTGTTCTAATTATATAGAATATTTGTAATATAGAATATTCGTAATTGGAATATTTTTTTCTAATGCCGCTGGCAAATAGACCGTGATCTGTAATTGGAATATAGAACGTTCGTAATATAGAATATTCGTAATTGGAATATAGAATAATCGTAATATAAAATATTCGTAATTAGAATTCGTTTTCGTAATTGTTTTGAGTGCCAATAGCTATGAATTAACAAAAAAAAAAAAAAAAAAAAAAAAATAGATAAGTATTAACGTTCCTTTAAAAATGATTTATTAGTTTTAAACGCCAAAACAGTTTTTGTCTACACAAGTTCTTACATGATTATAACAAAGATGTCTAAATATATTTAATATTCTGTAAATAAAGCTAATTTAAATTTCTTAGAAATTCTAAAACTACTCAGGTCTAACACGTTTAAATAAAAATTTTAGATAAAATGGCGTATTTTTTTTTTTTTTTTAAACCCTCTTTGTTATGTCCTTTGTTGTACAAGGATTTCCCGCATTCTTAAGAAAGAGGGTGCTAAGTTAACGATAGCTATTTATTGAATCGCAATCGCACAAAATACTGTAGAAATCCGTGTCTTTCAAAATTTTTTATTGCAATTTTGCTTGAAAGTTGGCAATGTTAATAATGTCTGATTTGTTCAGTTTCCAAGAATTTGAGTGAAGTCCAGAAAATTTCTGTAGTAACCGCCACCTCCCGTAAAATATGCTTGTAATAGAACTTCTTCAACATTTTAAAGAGTAAATCTTTATATGTATAGTATATATAATCTAAACATTAATACTTTTTTTATTTGCATAATATAGTATAAATATGTTCAATGTTTGAAATTCTTTCCTAATCCAAATCCAAATCCATTTACCAATTTTTTGACACGCTATACTTGCAAATTCTTCTTAACAGTTTAATGGCCAAATGGAAATGTTGGCCCAAATCAAGGGAAAAAAAGAAAACAAGTTAATAATTTTGTCTTTAAAAATTTAATTAAGCTATCTGGATTGCTTCTTTGATATTTTGTGCAATATATTCAAAATATTTTCACAATTTTATTACAAAATTTTTCCTTACAAAAAAGAACCATCCACAACTACTAAAGCAAATTATCGCTATCGCGTTTATTAAGATAATGTCATTATAAACAAACAACAAAATGTATAACTGTAGTTCAAGGATGTACAGAGTTATGAAGGCCTCGGGCCACACATATAAAATGAAATTGAATAGTATCTAAATTAAGTATAAATTTTTTCAATGCCGTTTACAGAGAGCGTTTGAAATTCCGTCCCAATTGTAAATCCAAATCCATTTGCTGATTTTTTGAATAGCTATTCCGGGAAAATTTTAATAGTTTAACAGCCGAGTGAAAATTTTTGGCCAAATTGAGGGGGAAATAAACATGTTAACAATTTCAACTTTAAATACTTAATTAATTATCTGGATTGCTTCTTTCGATATTTTGCACAATATATTCAAAATATTTCCGAAATTGTATTACAAAATTATCCCTTACAAAAAGAACCATCTCTAACTACTAAAGTAAGGTACTAAATCATCTCTATCACGCTTATTAAAGTACAAATGTAGTTCAGGGATGAACAGATTTATGAAGGCCTCCGGCCACACATATAAAATGAAATCGAATATTATCTAATATACACACATTTACATATATATATATATATATATATATATATTCGTGGTGTGGTGACCAGAGTAGAATATGCCCAACATATCCTATGTGTGTCGTAGAAGGCGACTAAAATTGGTGCCCAGGGGTATAGGTGGATACCCTGCCCCTCGGGATTATATCAAGGGACTGGTCCTCGATATGTATGTATGTATATATATATATAGATAGATATGGAGGACCAGTCCCTTGTTTATACATGTGTGTGGGGATTTTTGGCTCCTTTTATGTAAATGGGGTAGACGTTACTCTAGATTTATTTTGACTTGAATCCAGTGACCTAGCAAACAGAAATAACATGATTTATAATATGTTAAGGATACGTATTCTTTGATAAAGCAATATTCAGAAGTTTATATTTATAGATTTATATATTATGTGATAAAAGGATCTATTTTTATATTGTTGAAGGAAATTGATAATAAAACTAACTAACTCCCCGGCACTACAGCCCATGAAGGCCGTCTGCCTACTGGCAGATTCTGAGACTTGAGATGTTTTCTTTTTACGAAGTAAGGTTGTCAGCCTTATGCCCAATGCTCAGTTATACAGTTATATTAGCCCGTGACCTACAGTTTAAAGTGCATTGAAATTCATAATATATTTAATTATATATGAATGTTTTTTCACATCTTGGAGCATTAACATTTGGGTTATGGTAATTTAATTGAGTTTCCTCTATAGTTAAATGATGCTCAGTGCGAAGTGGAATTTTCACACTATAATCCTATATTTCACCATTATTCACAAATGTGTTTTATGGTGAAATCTTTATTTAACTTTCTCAGTACTATCAATGTAAAAATATTTTCAATCGATTTTCAAAATAAAAATTTGAGTTTCTTCATAATAATTCGTACCCATATTAATTTTGGAGGAAAAAAAAAAAGAATAAAATAAAATAAAGTAATATTTGTTTAGATTCAGCAAGATTAATTTTTAAATAAATTTTTAGAGTAACTATATTTTTATTAACTATAATGTTTTTCTATTACCAAATTTTTCAACTGAGTTATTTGTCTTGGTATGAATTCAAAATGAATTTTCAGTTTGTGAGACAGTGAACGATGTACAATATTTCGCCTTAGTTAACCTTAAGTATTTCACATTTTATAAAATTTAGCTGCTGTGTTATACCTGATATCCGAAAAATACTTTGGTTGACATGTTGGCAGCCATTGTTGGAAGATTTAATTGTGCCAAGAAGAAGGCAAGGAAGGGTTTGATATTTCTGTACAAATGAGATGAGATGTTATTCTATGAGATGTTACACCGTTCTACAAATAAACATAAATAATCTAACAAGCAAATCTAATGAAATATATTACTTTTATCTTTTGTACTACTATTTTTTAATTAACGATTAATTTTTGTTGACAACATTCCGAAATACTTTCCTTTATTGAAAATGATTCAATGTTTATTAGCGTAGATTTCATAGAAATACACCTCATATTTATTATTTTGGTCAACCATGCTACAAAATTTGAACATATTGATGATTTTTGATAATTTTGAATAAATCAAGTCTTTTAGTCAATAAATATAATGTAAATTAATTGTCGCTTTCTCTCCAAAGTGAATAAATGAATTCGCGTAAATTTCTTCTTTAAATAGTTACTCTAGAAATATTTAGAATCCGTATGTTTCAATTAATTCTGGTATGAACCATATGAGTCACTCATTAAAATATAGTATGAACCACTCATTAAAACTTCCTTCAGATCAAGGCGATGAGCGAAAGAAAAGAAAATTTTTCGACTCGTTCATGTCGACTCAATCCAAGTCTCGTGACGCAAAAAATTAAAAGGTGGCCAACTTCGAGCGATCGTTTCGGGCGTTGCGTCTTGGGACTTGTGATTGGTCAAGGTTTTTACGGCTTCGTGTGAAACAGGCTTAAAAACTGATTATCATGTAATGAACGAAACGGAAAGGCAAAATAACTAATTACTATACGAAATTTAACACTATGATAAGAAACAGATAGTAATACAGGATTTGATAAGAATCCATCTAAAAACTTATACCAGTCATAAAAATCGATCATTTTCACTTCACATTTCAAAGCATTTTCCTGATTGATTAGCTATCTTCTACAGACAACAATGCCACAACAATGTTCTCAGTTTCAACAATGTTCTTTTTTTCCCTTCTCCCCTCTTCCCCGAAGCATAAGGGGGTCATCTGTAACTGGATAATGCAATTGAAATATCTGAAAGGACAAAAGTCAGTGGGGTCATCTGTAACTGGATAATGCAATTGAAATATCTGAAAGGACAAAAGTCAGTGGGGTCATCTGTAACTGGATAATGCAATTGAAATATCTGAAAGGTAAAAAGTCAGTGGAGTCATTTGTTACCTTTCAAATTCAGGTGGTAGTTGTTAGCATGCCAGACAGACTGTCGCCTTTCAAGCCATGCTAAAATCATAGCACATGTCAGATATTTTGAATCAGAATTTGCTACTATAAATACCGAGGTGCTTTTTTTTTTTTTTTCTTAATAAAAGTAATAAGTAAAAGATAAGTAATTTAAAAGATGAAATGCTGATCATCAGAACTTATTTATGAAATGCTGATATTCCAAACTGAATAAGAGTTTTTTTTTTTTTTAATAAAAAATTATATGTTATTATTATTATTATTATTATTTAGGTGTTATGAAATGTTATTATTATTATTTTGCCAATAACACCTTTATTTTCCATGTTTAAATATGCAGTTAAATATTTTATATATCAATAGTAATAGTCAAGAGTGAATTGCCCATGTATGAAATTCCGTTGATTAGTTTTTATCCAAAAACTTTTTACGTATTTTATCCAATACAGATATTTTAATTTTAAATTGTAAAAATTTAAATTTCATTTTTAAATTACATGCTTTTAATTGTTTAAAGAGATTAATTAAATTTATTGATTAAGAAAAAGTTTTTTATCTTTAATTTTCAACCAACTATTAATAATTTAAGCTTGCTTGCTTGTTTTTTTTTTTTTTTTTTTTTTTTTTTTTTTTTTTTTTTTTTTTTTTTTTTTTTTGATTAATGGTTATAATTAAGAAAGAAGTTATCTTTAATTTTCGAAACAACTAGTAATAATTTAAGCTTGGTTTTTTTTTTTTGTTGCTGTTGTTGTATTAATGGCTATAATTAAGAAAAAAGATTTGTATCTTTAATTTTCGGAACAACTAATAATAATTTCAAGCTTGCTTTTTTTTTTTTTTTTTTTTGTATTAATGGCTATAATTAAGAAAAAGTTTTTTTATCTTTAATTTTCGGAACCACTAATAATAATTAATTCGAAAAAAATTCTTAATAAGCCGAATTTCGGTGTACTTTGGCCATTCAATTATTTATTTATTAATTATTATTATTTTGCCAATAACACTTTTATTTTCCATAGTTAAATGTGCAGTTAAATATTATAAAAATCAATAGTAATGGTCAAGAGTGAATTTCTATATGTATAACATTCCGTTGATTAATTTTTAACCGTCTATAAAATGCATAATAAAACAAAAATTAATTTTCTGTTGCCGTAAGACAAATAAATTAAGCAAAATAAGTTTTTTGATTAAAATTATAATAATAATTATTATTATTTTGTTTAGTAGCTATATCCCTTGTAGAAAAACCGCTTTTTCACTTGCTATCTACTTTTCCCCCCTTTTCTGCAACAAATCTCATTGGCTAGCTAACGTCTATGGAACGTTGGAAATTCACGCCAATAGGAAAGTAGAAATATTAACTAATATTTCTACTTTCCTATTGGCGGAATTTCCAGTATTTCCAGTTGCAACCTTTTAGGCAGATGGGTGGGGGGCTTAAAATGTCTATAAAAGATGTGGTACTAGGTTCTATGCCAGCATTTACAATTTTTGTACTGTGCTATACGCTCTTCTTGGCTCTACGCTCATCTTGGATATAATAATTCGCATAGTCGTGTTTCCTGTAAACGGTGTCCTTGTCTTTCAAGTTATTTGATTCCAGCTTCAACGATTTATTCGTTACTAGCAAAGATCAGTTGCTTCAAAGTTTTGTGGAGAAAAGTTCGTCAAAGTTTTGTGGGAAGTATCAAGTAGTTCTTCAGGAGTGAAGATTTGCTATAGTAGTGTAGTTAAAATCGTTGTTTCAAGTTATTCCTTCTTCATTCGTGCTTCAGCTATTTCGTCTTGAGAAAAGCAGTTATTTGCAGATTAAGCATTTTCCTAAAAGAAATCTTCCACCAACTTCAGCAAAGGACAATTATATCTTTACTTGCTTTTCACGTAAAACAGTTCTACACTTCATCGAAGAAACAATCTAGATTAAAGTTCTTACTTAAATCTTACTGGAATTTCATTTTGTAGTGAATAGCAACTGCTACTATACATAACTATGATCTACTACTACAACTACTACAACTACTACGACTACTACAACTACTACAACTACTACAACTACTACGACTATTTCCAGGTGAAACAATCGCCTCTTCAGTCTAACATCTCGAGTGAATTCTCGCCGCCCGAAATGGAAGACATTTCTTCTATTGGTAAGTAAAATTTATGTTTTTATGTTAAAGAAATTTAAGTAAAAAAAGCCTTTCAGTGGTATTTATTTTTAATTATTCTTTTTATTACTTATTTCAGCAGTCAAAGATCAAATGTAATAAATTTTTTTTTTACCTTAACTTAAAATTTAAATTTTGGAATAAAATAAAAATTTCCCTCATATAGGTATTCTCAGTTAAATATATGTGCATTATAGATTTTTGACTATTAAATTGTTAATTAGAATGATATATTTTTAATTCTTAATTGCAAGTTTGCATAGCAAATATTTGTTATTTTAATATTAATGTGGAAATTTATAGTATTTAATATAATTAATCGTTTCTATCATTCAAGTATGAGTAGCAATTATTATTATGTGTTAGTTATTATTATTATTTTCTTGTTAGTATTTTAGATTGTGGAAATATTGATTTTGCAGTTATTTTGTTAAGAATTTAAAGATAGTTTTGATCAAAATAATATTATAGCTTAATAATTTTTAGAAGCAAGTTAAATTGATTCTTTACAAAAACTTTTATAAATGATATATATATTCCTTTATAAATTATATATATTTAAAATTATGCATTTATATTATAGACTCTGTAATACTTTTGAGAAAATTATATATATTTTTAATTTAAATACTTTTTAATATAAATTAAATATGAACTGAAAGTAAAATAATTTAGTAGTAATTATTATCGTGTGTGAACAAAATGTTGTCCTGGTTAAAAGGTCCATGGCATCTCAAAAAAAAACTATAAAATATAAAATAAAGAAAATAAGTAAGAGAGTTAACAGTTAATCTCCTCGCTGAATATGAGAAACTTTTATATTATTGGTGACTTGATGGAGTGCCTTGGTCGCGCAACGACCACACCTCCACTTGGCGAATGGTGAACAGTGACTGGTGGTCGAGCCCTTTGCCAATTGTAAGAAAAATTAAATAAATCAGAGAAGGAATAATAATTTCTAACATCAGAGAACAAAAAAAACATTACAATTAAGACAGAAAGTCAAAGTTACAAAAGAGAAAAAAAAATCATCCCATAAGCAAAAAATATTAAAAAAATTAAAGGAATAAGCACTGATGATAAATCCAATAACAAAATGCAATAAAAAGAAAAATATTAAAGAGGCTACAGCGAAACCGAAAAATCTCCAGAAAGGAGGAAATTATTTGTTAATGTTAAGAGTATAGCGAGGTCTTTTGCGATTTCTGGGTAGAGTGACGTCATAGTCGTATATTTTTAAATCATTTAGAAACTTTTTCAAAAACTTATTTAAAATAAATGCTGATTGTCACATGATTTTATTTATGTGTGTTTTTAAAACTGTCATGAAATATATGTTGCTAAATATAACGATTGACCCATATCAAGTCACGTTCATTTTGAATTGTCTGGCTTTTAACAAATAAACAGATTAGTGTTTCAATATTCTCAACGTAGTATCTAAGGATTAGTTAAAATTTAATTTAACATCATTTGACAGACTTCTCTATCTGAATTTAATAATGCTTCTTGTAATATTTGAGCAATTTCTTTTTCATAGAGTAGTTTTGCAGAATTTTTATTACACTTCTGTCGCTGTTGAATTTGATAGTTTCTTGTGGGGATTCTGCACTTTAGGGTTCCGATTTCGCCCGTCTCTTTTTCCTCGCCAAATGGCATCGCCAAAATCGCACAGAATCTTTTTGGATTTTTGTTTCATATTGAATACTAATGTTTTTAATGAGTGCTCTTTATCAGATGCTCAAATCTGAAATTTTGATTATAAAAAAAATTTATTTTTTGGTCACATTGTATTGAATATCAATTCATTTAGCAATAAAATTCTAAATTTTTGCTTCACTCATTACCTATAAGGGAAATAACTTATAATTGAAGTTATCTTACAATTCATCAAAACGTATTAATAACTAATTTGAAATTTATTGTTTGGAAAAATACATATCAATAAATTATGAGCACTCTATTTGACATATCCAATTAATTTCTTGAATTCTAAATTAATATAAATTATGTCTATTTAATAGTTCAATTGATTTGACTGGCCTTTTTCAAATTAAGTTCATTAAATTTCAATCCAGTTTTGATCCTTGCGAGAGACTTGATTTGTTTTCCTTTATCCAGAGTGGACTTTTCATTTACCTTGATGTCTCTAGAGGACTTATCTTGATTTCCATGTTTTTGAGATCCATCAGTTTTTTCGAGTTTAGCTTCTTTTTGGCAGTATACATCTTGCGAACCAGCTGGTGTTGACTTTTAAAGTTTTTTCGAATTTCGCTCAGGAAATAATCGTTGTGTTCATGTAAGTTGCGAACAGCGTTTAAATATGAATGGCTTCCTTTGTTGAGTTCATTAGTTGACGGTTTAGAGGAATCAATTCTTGAAACTTGCTTCTTTTTAGATTTCGGTTCAAAGTGTTGCTTCATTTTCAGATGAAAAGATTTGGAAATTTCTCTTTTTAATTAAAATCGGCAAACAGAAATGATATTTTGTATGAATACAAGAAAAAAGTTTTATGCAAGTGATTCTATGAAAATTTATTTTAAAGAATTCTCTTCTTCAACACATGATATCACGCGCTATGCATGTGCGTAAATATGGCAAAACAAAATCTCGTTTACTTCATAGTCTTAAATTGTTCAAATTGCAACGTTTTTTTTTTTTAAATTTTTTTTTATTTATTTTTTTAATTTTCAGTAGTTTTAAAAATGTGGTTACATCCATTGTATTGCTTTCCAAGTTTTGACTTTATTTAATTTATTTATATAGATTTCAAATTTATATTTCCAAAAATCATTTTCCATGTGAAATTATTAAAATATTTAAAAAAAAAAAAATGCCATGCATTTATTTCAAATAGGTTGTGCAATTTTTTTTTTAAAAAAAAATTATTATTACAAAAAAATTAGTGTGTTATAAAAATTTGTAAAATCATCCCAACGAAACAATTTAATTTCACATGGAAATTTCATAAAAATATTTTTTTTATCGTTTTATAAAAGGCATTAATTTTTAATGTGTTATTTTT
Source organism: Caerostris extrusa (assembly GCA_021605095.1). NCBI lineage: Eukaryota > Metazoa > Arthropoda > Arachnida > Araneae > Araneidae > Caerostris > Caerostris extrusa. The sequence continues at coordinate 78,304 of BPLR01016730.1, forward strand.
TTTTTTGTGTGTGTGTGTTATTCATTGCACTAGAATAATTTGATTTTGAAATTATTCTTCGCCCACTATATTCTCCCAATCTTTCTGTAACATAGAAGAACCATTACCATAGTTAAGAACTATTTTTTCAGGAATTAAACTGACTTCGAGAAATGAGGTTGAAATAAGGCTGGATTTATTATTATTTTTTATTTTTCCGTAAAAAAAGTTTCGAAAATTTGACAGGAATGTGTCCATGAAATATATAACGTCTTTGGTGATGATTAAATAAATGTATTTTTAGTTTTATTTCAATCAGAAAGATGAATAAAGCTTTTTATTACCTGATACAATAGCAGAAGTAATAAACTGATAGATTAATCTCTGATAGATTTTAAATAGCTCAGTAAAAAAAGAGATATTTCTTGCGAAGTAATTTTTTTTACCAGTGTGGTAATATTTCCATTTCTGAGCATCAGAATCAGAATCAATTTTTTTTTTTTTTTAGAATGCTGGAATAAAAAAATATAATTTCAAGAAAACTATTTCTAAATTCTTAACACGCATCATTAACACAATCCTATTTTTCTATTCAGTCAAGTTTATTTATCCCTTTGTAACTGTACAATTAGACTGAGTCAATGTTTCTGTGTGATACCATAGCAAGCCCACAGGTTTCCTCCAAGAAATTTTGCTTGAAATCATTACAAAAATTCTCTATCTGGTAATTTATGTGTTCATCCCAGGTTCAAATACAGGTAATCACCGTGTTTTGAACTGAGATCTCTCAGCTCCCAACATGCTAACCACCATATCATTGCAAATCCTGCTTTTATCACAACTTTTAACAGAATTTATTTATTCACTAATTTTATAATCGCAATTAAAAATAATCATATTCGAGTAATAGTCACAACTTAATTAATAACTTAATTTATATTGTAAGAACCAAACAAGTTTGGTTTATTAATTTTAACTAAGTTTAATGAATATAAGCTCTGATAATTTTTTGGAATGCTGGAACAAGTTTGGAACAATGCAAACAAGTTTGGTTTATTAATTTTAACTAAGTTTAATAAATATAATCTCTGATAATTTTTTAGAATGCTGGAATAAAAAAAAATTTTTAAGAAAACTACTTCTAAATTTTTAACACGCATCAATAACATTTGAAAAATCCTATTTTCACAGACGAATTGGGCCATTAATCAAAATACTTGAAAATCTCTGAATGCCGATATTATACATGCATGAACATTTTCCTGTCAAAATAGCGATATTATCAGTTATTTGTAAGAAATCAGATTTTTAAACGTCTCAGTGAAAAGTAATAATCTTTTTTAATCAAATGATATGATAGAAGCACTTCTTGACTTCGGGTGAAAGTCTTGATCAGTAAATTTCGTAGGTTCTTCCATAAAATCAGTATATTTTTATTTAATAAAGTTGCTATAACTATAGAAGTTATCTCTCCATTTTTTGATATCCATTTTTTTCTCTGATATATATATATATATTTACATATTATTATTTTTATTCTCCCAAATAATATCGTTGAAATATCTGAGTAATTTTTGCTGCTATTAATTAGTAGTTATTCTTTCTATTATCATGTGTGAACATGATATTATCCTGACTTAGAGGTCCATGGCGTCTCCAAAAATGCGAAGCAATAAAAGCAATAAAATAAGAAAGAAAATAATATATTAACAGATTAATCTCCTCGCGCAAAACGTGAAAAACTTTTATTTAAAATGCATGCTGATTTTTCACATAATTTTTTTTTTCATTTGTGTTTTAAAACTAGCATAAAATATGTGTTTTCTAAGTATATTGATTGGCCAATATCAAGTTGCATGTTCTGTAGTTCATTTTGGATTGTCTGGCTTTCAAAATATATACAGATTATTGTTTCAGTATCCTCAAAATTAGTTTATATTTATAAAAGTTAATTTAACCATTACTTCTGTGTCATAATTCGGTAGTGCTTCTTGTTGTATTTGAACAATTGCTTCCTCATAAAGTTCTAGAGTAATTAATTTTGTTACATTCCTGTCGCTATTGAATTTGATAGTTCTGGTGGGAATTCTCACTTTAGAATTCCGAATATGCTATGTCTTTTCCGCGCCAAATGGAATCCTCAAAACCGCAGAGTTTTGTAACTGCAGCGGCCATTTTATTTTTAATAAGTGTCTTGGCGAAAACAGCCAGAGAAAAAAAATCGCCAAATAAGCAAGTATAACTCTAAAGTAGAGAACTCTCGTTCTTTTAGTGTAAAGTTTTTTTTTTTTTTTTTTTTCATTTTGTGAAATATTTCAATAGTCATATAGTCCTTTAAGTATTCCAATTAGAAACCTGACTGTTGAAATAATTCATATACATATTTATTGATGTTTAAAAAATTCTAATAATAAAATAAGAATTAGTCTGAAATTTTTTTTATTAAAAATATTTTTATTTTCATTAAAATGCATATCATATTTGGATAACTGTCATGAAAATAATAAGGCGGTAGCATATATGTTGAAAACATTTTATTAAAGTTTACAAATCGGAACCTTTCCTTACGGAATGTGTCGAAACATCAATTGTATAATAATTTCGTTAAGAAAAATATTTCTTCACAAAATTCTTAAAGATCAAAAGCAGAATTTTCTTCATTTTCTAGTTAATTCTTTTTTTTTTTTTTTTTTTTTTTTAAGGTATTTTACGTGCAATTACTTTCTTTGGTTGTGCAAACCTAGCTCTAGTGCGACTCTGAAAAAAAAAAAAAAAAAAAAAAAACTAATGATATCGATCGTTTGAATTTTGTGAAATTCCAAAATATATATATAATCTTTTAATATATATTACTGCATGTCGAACTGTTAAGTAAAAGTATAGTAATCCTTTTAATTAAAAATTATCTTAACGTAATTAAATCAATTTTTCTATCAAATTATTAATCATATTTAATAACATAGTGTTAATATAATAGTATCAATCAAAATACAAACAACCCAAATAAAAGCAGCAAAAATATTTGATATTCATGCAGCCATTTGTACACGTTTGCTTTTTCCTTCCAAGACACAGAATTTCTTTCCCCATAATGGCAACGTCTACCGCGAGTCATCTTAAATTTCTTTACGCCGATCACATTCTGCCCTTCGTATCTTTAACTAGAAGATGCGATTTCGGTATTTTGCTGGCAGTAGCCAGTAGGGATGTGAATTGGTAAGTTATAATTTGTGCTATTTATGGGATTAAAAAAATTAAGCTGTTAATTCACCAATTAAAAATAGTTCATGTATTATACTGCAATCGCAGCTATGTTTCTCGTGATCTAGATTACCGGGAAGTATACAAGTGTAATGTGCTGTTCAGATCCATAATGGGTTAAGCCTAACATGTTTTATACGAATATTTCTGCGTATTATTTTGTTAAATTACTTGTTTTTATTGTTAAAGAAAAATCCTATAAATATGTACCCTGATGTTAAAAAATTTTAGTTTGTTTTAATTATCCTTCTTCACGTGATTGGTTTCTATAACCCTACTCAAATGAGATTGGTCTACGAAAACGTGTTCGCGTGCACAGGCCATTTTAGGTGCTATGATTTTTATATTATGAAATGTTAAATACTTTAATTTATTTATAATTTAAATTAATCAATAAACATTTTTGTTTATTTCCGTGTAAGTAATAGTTGAAATTTTTGCATTACTATTTATCGGTGCGCAATAGGCGTTTGCTGCCCTCGGGTATTGAGTACATGTTGAAATCGCTAAGTGTGCATGATATATGCATTCTCCCGATATTTATATACGTGTTTCGGTTTCGTATAAATCAAGTTTAATGAATATTTAAAGGTATGCTGAATTGTATTATTTTGAAATTAGATGAAATATTCTTCTGATTTTTGTTTGTGTTGCTATATTTTAACTAAAATTATTTGCAAATTTTACTGGATAATTTTTTTAAGAATTATCCATTTCGAAATATTAGGGAGGGCGATGAATTCTGTACTCTTGCATCGCTAAATTTACATAAACATATTATGGTGGAATAGTTAAAAAGTATTTTTCAGCCTCTGTTCTTATTTCTCTTTAAAAATGTTGCTTACATATATTTAAAAAATTGTTTTATGTGCTTATAACTTTTAAACAGTTTTTTTTTTTTTTTCTTTTTAAATGTTGCAGGCTAGACCAATTTTTTAATTATAAAGCTTAATAACTATAAATTGGGCTATTGTAATACATTTGCACATTCATTGCAACAGCTTTTGCTTTATTAAAGAAAGCTGGAATATAGATTACTTTATTTGCATTTAATATTGCCAACAAAATATAAATACTTTTTAGATCATGTTTATGGGTCACTTAATAATCTTTTTTAAAATGTTCATAAGTAGCTAGATCTTTCTTTTCATGAGGCATTTTGTCATAATAGGTCATGTCTCGAACATTCATCCTGATGGTTTCTGTAATCAAACAACTGCACAGTTATGCAGAGCTAATAAAACTCCATTCCTAAATTTAAAAACACGTATGTATTATATTTGTTACAGGTATTTTTAATTTAAATTAGAAAAATCAAAATATGCCCAATCCTGTTACCCTCGCATCCTTTTCTCCTTGCCCTTGTTTGTTCATTAAATTTATAATAGTTTGTAGCTTTAAATAGAATAGAACTCTATTATAATTGAAAGATATATGGTAGTATTTTAATTGAAGCAACAAATTAGTTTGTAATTATTTGTATTTGCATGTGTAAAACTTTATACATTGAAATTTTTATATTTGTACATTGCTATTTTTAGAATATTTGTATATGGCTGTTCTAAAATGAAAAGGTTGTGTATAACTATATGCATATATAAATATCCCATTTATTTTAAGATAAAATTTTCATTTTTGCAAAATAATGACAAGTTTATAATATTAAAAATATAAGGAAGTTGTTATAACCTTGGCATTTAATAATAGCAAATCAAAAATTTGTTTATCAGATGTATGGATTTATTGAATAAACGGATGGCATGATTTAGTTGAAAACTAATCAATTGTTTCTTGTACTTAAGAAGCTTTGACTTTTATGTGGTTACGTCCTTATTAAAATTGGAATAAATTCCTGTACACTACATTTTCGTTTCGTGTTGTGCAACACAATATCGAAGTCCTACTTAATTTCCTGAAATGTTATAGCAAAATAAACGTCTGGCTAGGTATCCTATTTTTAATAGTAGTTAGCTTTTGCCAATCAATCAAAACCATTCTTAAAAATAACAATTCCTTTGTGAATAATGCCTACTGACTAACATTATTTGAGAAGTTTTACTCTCCCTTTTATAGTTTGTACCTAATTAAACATATATTCCCATAGGTTTAACTAGTATTTAAATTCTTTAAACATTTTAATTTAATAGAAACAAATAATAAAGTTGTGTTAAAGAATCTACAGAGATATATAATTTCTAGGGTAATTATAATTTAGATATGAATTCTAATGATTTTATTGTATTAGCAGTAATTAGTAACTAATATTAAAGTCATAAATTTTATAATTGATAGCATAGTTTGATTTTTAGATATAGCTACTAAATTTTTCTTAAACTTTGAAATGCATCTAGCTGTCTTGTTTTAAAATTACATCTACTTTTTACAGGTGATATCAATCCAATTGCATTTCAAGAAATGGATGATACGGGAGCTCTTACATCCCTTCCAATTGAGGCAGCTTCCAGCGCTGCCAACTCGGAACCTGGCTCTCCAGAAAACCAAAATTATCCCACAATTTCTAATCCTTTAGATGTATATTCTGATAATAATGAAGAGGGTAAGATTTAATTAATGATATACTAAATTTAATATGAAAAAATAAGTATTTTATAGTTTTGCTGTTCTGATTGGATCTTAAAACGGTTTTGAACATGTGTATTAATTACTTAAGTCATTCATTTAAGAAAAGATATTCTCTTTTATTTATAATCTTTATTGTAATATCTTTAAATATAAAGGTAAATATGCAAGTTAAAAACAGTTTTGAAATTGATTAAATGTGAAATTGTAAAATTAAAAATATTGTAAAAATGAAATATTAATAAAAACATGGTCATGGTTAAATTGCAATTAATATTAATGTTAGAAAAGCACTTAATTTTTTGGTAATTAATGAATTGTGATAATGTTTTTGTTTGTCCATAATAAATTATCTGTTTTTCTTATGATTATAATTAAAAAATACAATTTTATATATATTACGATATATTTACAATATTTGATATAAAATCTGATGTGAAAACTTTTATACATTATGATTTTTAAATTATAAAAGTAAATCTCATTTGTTTTTAATATTTTAGAAGTCATGACTGGGACTGGAGAAAGAGTTCCGCTTTCAACATTAAAGGCTTTGTTGCAGCGGCAATTAGAATATTATTTTTCTAAGTAAGAATATTAGTCTTTAATTCTTATTGATATTGAGAACTTACACTGTATTCTTATTAATATTGAGTTTTAACCTTCTTTTATTATTTCAGAGAATTTATCTACTGATGAATATCTTCAATCGCAAATGGATAATGATAATTATGTAGCAATAAGTACCATTGCGAACTTCAATCAAGTTAGACGTCTTACTGATGATATCAATCTTGTTGTTGAAGTTCTAAGAGGTTAGCTTATATTTAATATATGTATTTAGAGATATTTAATATATTTGTTCTGTTTTATATATTTTATATTTAAAAAAAATTTCTTGTTTATAGATTCCCTTATAGTTCAAGTTGATGAAGCTGGTGAGAAAGTTCGTCCAAATCCTCGGACACGTGTCCTTATTTTAAGAGAAATTCCTCATAATACCCCTGTTGAGGTAAGTTATTGAATGATTTCATCAGAATTTACTCTTGATTTATGTAGATGATTTTCAATTTTTTTCTTCTGCATGAATAGATTACTTATCAAACACTGCTGTGACAAAAATTGTGCTGTATAAAATTTAATTGTAGAAATAGCATTTTTATGAATTATGTAAGCTATAATTAAAAATTTTGTAATTTTCATTAAGTAACCAATGTGCTCTATTGCCTTAATTAGTAATAGCTTTAATAATGAATGCTTAGTCTTGAATTTTGAATTTTTCAAAAAAAAACAAAAATCTTAATCATGTACATTCATATATCAATTAACTCCTTAATATGAATTTTTATAGGAAATTCAAGAGTTATTTAGTGGAGCAAATTGCCCTAAATTCACTCAATGTATGTTTGCCATCAATGACACTTGGTACGTTTTGTTTGAGTCTGATGAAGATACTCAAAGAGCATACCAGTATATAAGAGAAGAAAATAAGATGTTCCGAGGCAAACCTGTCATGGTAAAAATGAATTAATTTGACTCTTCATTTTATTATCTTACTTTTAATGTGATTACTTAAAATGTTATTGGAATTTAGTAGCATTTATTTATATAAGCTTTCAATAAAATCTAAATATCTTAATATTAAAATCCTAATACTAAATAACATTGGTTTTGTAATAAATTTTCTGAGAAGTCTTAATATATTGAATATATTTTAAATTAGTTTATTTAATCTTAATATTATAGCTTAAATATTTATTTCAGGTGCGTGTTAAAGCCAAAACATTTACATCGGCCCCGTTTACGTCAAGTAAAAATGGCATGACCAATACTCAAGAGACCGAAAATTATAATGGGCAGAATGTCGCTCAACCACAACAACAATCTCTTCAGTATCCTTACAGTGTTCCCAATGAAAGTTACAATAATCAACCGGTAAGTTTATACAACTGTTTGACATCTTTATTATATTACCATGTATTGAATCATATTCTTCTAATAGTAAAACAATTGACAGATAACAAAATTAATAAATTTATAATTATATTCTAGGTTTGTTCTCCTTTCTATCCTCCTACAATGTTACAAGCGTGGGCTCCTTCTCAACCACAGTTTGATTTAGGAACTGTAAGTATTAAGCTTTAAAATATTTTTAAATGTAAATTACTATATTGAAGGAGTCAAAAGATAATAGAATTATTTAACATATTATAGGTTTTGCAGGTTAATGGTCTAACTCCAACTACAGCTTACAGACCTTTACCTGGTAATAATAATCGGCACAATTATACTCCTACAAGGGAGAGGTATGTGAACTTACTATAGTGTTTTTTTTTTCCTTATAAATCGAGCATATTATTTGAATTTCCATGAAAAGTTTTTGATAAAGAATTGAATTTGATCTGTAACAGTTTTATTTTTATAATTTACTGCTAGGTTGAGTGAATTTGAAGGTTGTATATGTAATATATTATGATCGTTTATCTCTTAATATATTTTAAACATAGATAACTTAAAGAAATCAATTTATATTGTGACTAATTTTTCAGAAACCTTTCATGGAAATAATGTAATAGATAATTTAGATATTGCATATGCTTTTTTTTTTTTTTTTTTTTTTAATTTACTAGTAACCTAAATTGTGGGAACATTCAAATGCTATGTCTTGGCAACATGGACATAACTTTTAAAAGATGGACATCTTTAAATTCAATTGCTATTCTTTACTTTTTTTTATCTAAGTAAATTTAAATACATGTAGGTAATAAAATAAAGCTTTTATTAAATCTTCAGATTAGATATTTTAATTTAAAAAAATTATTAAACTAGTTTAAAAATCAATATTTTAGAAAATATTACTGTAAAATTTTGCTATTCCCTGTTATGTAACTTGTCTTGTTGTGTGAACTACTTTGTTATTTTACTCATATTGTGCATGAAATAATGGTTCCCATAATTTTGGTTTGGCATTTATATATATGTGTGTTTGTTTGTGTCATTTGTTTGTTTTTTTTTTTTTTTTTTTGGAGTGTAAGATGCCTTACCTTTAATATTCAAATGAACTTAATGCCCCAATAAGGTTTGCATGATCCATCACTAATTGTTAAATTTATAGTATAGGATTTACTTAATATATAATATGCATGTGTTTTGGAAAATTAAAATAAATTCTGGCAAGTTTAATTCTTAACTGGTGTTAAATACAATAAAACTGTCGGGTATTAAAAATTAAAGCATTGCTATGTTAAATTAGAAAGCCTTATTATTAAGGAAGTAGTTTGTGGGTTAATTCTAAATGTTGGCATAAAATATAATTTAATCATTTCCAGGCCAGTAAAGGCTTACACTCCACAGAATTATAATTTCTCACGTAGTGAACGAAACAGTTATTTCAACAGAGGCCCTACGCCATACCTTGGGAGACAACAGATGCCACAGCCAGCAGCATCTTTTCCTGGGATGATGAATGCCAGCAACTGTGCTGCCTATGATTATATGCCCTTCACTACGACAAGGAGAAACGTTAACCACTATGGAGTAGAAAGCTTCTTTACAGCTCCCACTGTCTACTATAACAAGTTGCCTTCAGTGTATCCTCATGCGTCCCAGACACATCGCAATCCAATTCTAGTGTCAAGAAATCAGCTTAGTGTATTGAACTGTCAAGAACCAAGCTATCTTGCTGTTGGTAACAGCAATTCTCTGCCTTATTCTAAAGACCCCATGATGAGTGGTGCATCTGGTAGTAAACAGAGCCTTGATTCACAGGTGAAAGAAAATATTCCAAACCAAAGGTATGCTACTTGGTTATTAAATTTTTTTTTATTTATTTAATAATTTATTTTATTTTTAAATCCCTATAAATTTAAAATATATAAGGATTTAAAAATTTAATGAACTAAATTTTTATGTTTATTATAACTTAAATACATATTTATTGCATATGCACGTAACATGCATATTTAAAGAAATTATTATACTGAAATATTTTATCTTGTTTTCTTATTGCTTTTCAACATAAAAAAATATTATTTTTAATGTTGTATTCTTAAATTTCTAGACAGCAGCGTAGTAGAAGATATTATAGGGAAAATGGAAGTTCAAATTCTAGAAATGTAAGTTTTTAAGTATTTTATTTTAGTTATCTAATTCTTGAATTACATGAAATTACATTTTAATTGAATATTAAAACAATGTTAACGTTAATTTTTTTCTGTAATAGTATTCTGATGGTTTAAATAACACCTATAACAAGTCTGTCATTGAGAATGAAGCAAAACCAGAATCGCCCAAATTTGATTTGGAAACTTCCTCATTCCCGCCTTTACCTGGTTGCATGGTATGTTATTATTAAATATGCGAACAACTTGAGAATTTATTTTTAAATATTTTGAATTGTTTGACTTGAATTCTTTAGTTACAGGATACTGAAACTACGCCTGTTGATGTTTACGAAAGTAGACTTTCGGACATAGTGAAAGGAACTGTCAAGCCAGCTACCAGAGACACTAAAACTCAAACTTCAGAATCTGGTTTGGTGTGCACTACTAAAGATAGTTCCACTATAACAACTGAAGAAACAGTTGTCCTTTCAGAAGGTGCCTTTACCCCTCCTGACTCTCCAGATGTGTAAGTTATTAATCATATGTATAATTTTATCTTTAAAGATGTTTAAATATTTTGATTAATTTCTTGTTTTATTTTTAGTGTGGTAGAGACAGGAACAGCAGAATTGTTAAATGCTGAAACTTGTCCAAAGCCTAATGAGTGGGATCATTTGACTGAATCTCTCTCTGAAAGTACAGTTTGCAATACCAGTATTAATCCCGTCAATATTGTGCCTGAAGTCCCTTCTTACAAGTTCTCTCTTCTCCAACACACTACTACAAACTCTATGGTGAATGGTTCAGTCACTGTAACTGATAGTTCAACCACTGCTAATGTGCCAGAAGAGCCTAAAATTTCAGTTCCTATCGAAACTACTTCAGTGAAACCTCCCAAAACTAAACAGCTAGACTCTGTACCGAAAAATAGCAGATCTTCATGTGATTTACCTTCTCCAAAGAATAAAACTCCGGACATCCCATCAAATAAGAACAAATTTGATAAGGCCCCTGTTGCTAATAAGCACAGGACTAATGCTAATAAAAACACTTGTGATAGTTCCTCTAGTAATAAGAATGATCATGTACAAGCTATTTCCAAAACAGCTGAACATGGTGCGTCCAAGAATTCAGAAGCATTTCACAGTAAAGAGAAAATGTCCCAGGGACATGTAAAGAACAAAGTGGATTCGGATTCTAACATGTCCAATAAAATTTCAGAACCAGAGCCAATATTAACTGTCAATGGTCATGCTGAAAGTGAATCGAATAGTGAGGTAAGGGAATTAATGCTTTTATAATTTTTCAAACATATTAAGTATATTTTAGGAAAAGTAGATGTATCTTGAAAGTAATTTTAATATTTATAACACTTTTTTTTTTTTTAGTCGGTCATTTGTGATTAATCTTGCTAAAATAATTTTGATGGCCTAAAATTGTTATAAATTCTTCAATATTTGTATTTTGGAAAAAATAAATTAATAGTATAAAATGATTATTCGAATTGTATGTGTTATTTTATGATTAAACGCTGTAGGAAAAAGTAAAAGTGCAATAAGAATTTTTTATCATTGTTCCTCTATATTATGTGGTCCTAATTTATATACAATGAAACTGCTTAAATCGATTGTAAATTAAATTTTATGACTTGCTGTTAGGCTCTCATTAACTATGAATATAAATTTTTTTTTTAGGATGAAAAGCCTTTAAAAAAATTAACTTATTCGGAAGTGGCAATACTAGGCTTGAGTAAAAGTGATAAGGTATCCAAAGAAACAATTGTGAAAGATGTTCCACCACGACAACAACATCGTCAACAAGAAAATGTTGCCCAAAATCGGCAAATGTCTAATCGTAAGTTAAAAATTCTGTTTATTCTATGTTTTTAATTAATATTTAAATTAAATTAGTTAAAATATTGATCTATTTTCTGCATGTGTGACTATTTTCTTGCTTTATAATGCTAATACGATTTTTATGTCAGCAGAAACAGTTATTTAAATAATTTATCTTGATTTGTAGGTGGACCATTTAGAGAAGAGAGAAATCCTAAAGGTAGAATGAATGATTCTCGTACTGGGTCTAGAGAATTGCGTGATAGAAGAAAACCTCCCAGAGTTCCAGCTGCTGGACAATAAGACTTCCATCATTGAACTCTTTCAATGTAGCAGAAAGCATGGTTTACGAATGCAACTTTGTGTGTGATTTCACATGGACGAACACATATTCGCTTTTCAAGATCATGTGGCTTGCTATGTAACTTCCTTTTCACTACTGTTGGCTCTTTCTGTTTGTCTGTGGTAGGACTGAATCTTAATTTATTTTATGAAATGAAAGCCGAAAGCTAAAAGTCTTTTGTGTTGTGCTATAAACGAGGTGCTACCACCTATGTCCAGCTGAAGTCCAACAGTATGATGAATGCATGTGTAAATATAATTGAGAAATTATTTTCCTTATTGAACCTTCGATTCTTGAGATTATCGTAGTGTGATTGAGAACTGATGAAAAATTACTGGCACGTCAAGTGACGCAAACAATGATTTTTTTTATGTTTAGATTCTGTTGATAGCAGGAGCTTCCATGTTGAAAGTGGTGCTCATAAAAAAAAAATAAATAAATGGAGCACTGCTTAAAAATTGCCGAACTGTAATGCTGACACAGAATTAAATTGTATATTTAATTTGCTTCACTTCTATCAACTGTTGAGTTTTGTTATAAGATTTTGGAAATTCATATAATATGTTCCATATCAAAAACTGTTGGATAACGATTGGGTTATTTGAAGAAATTCTTATAGTGTGGCTATTACAGGAATATGCTGCATGCTTACATTTGTGTTTTAATTTCTAGTCTAAATTTATTATGCATTTGTTGCATCGGCATATGAAATCAAAAGACTAAAGAAGCCAAATTAAAATGATTGTAAAAAAAATTGTGTTTTTGTATGACTGTGTCAAGTATTTCCCCCTTTTAGGGTTTTAGCAACCCATATGTGATACTATATGCCTTAATTAGTGTGGGGATATCTTTTGTGAATTCATTCATGTTTGAAAATATTTGTCAAAGCTTATGCTAAAGAAATTTTTGGTTGTGGTATTGTACAGTTTTAAAAAAAACAAAAAAAAATTTTTCACTCATTGCCACCTTGATTTCTTTTTCATTCATTTAAGTTTTGACCTTTGTATCTAATTTTATTTCTGGTAGGCAGAATTTTCCCACTCCGATGTTCATGGACTTTTATATACGTATCTATATGTTGGCAATGTGCAGGAGCCACTTTTTTCTTTTTATTATGTAACTCTTCATTTTCATCCTTCCTTTTTTTTTCTTGATATGTACTTATATATAAGTGAATTGTAAGAAGTGTGTATGTGAAGATATATTTAAAAATGTTATTGTATCTAAGGTATCGAGAGTACACAGTAGCCTCAAACTGATGTGCTTGGTTGCTTCATGTGCGAGCTCAGTCGTATGTATATATTTGACTATAAGAGGTATTTAAAAAAAATAGACGCTAGATATATCTTCTGCATTGCAGAGATATAGAATGAGACACCTGATAGTCGAAGCAAACGAACTAGCTGTCTTACGAGACGTCATCATAACAAACAATAGTATAAAATGCTTTTCTAACCCATCATTGAGGATGAATGACAAATCTGTAGTGCAGGGCAAATTTGATTATTTTTTTACTTAAAAAGGGTCAGTTTATACTGTTAGTTGCTTTTTGAAATTTCATAAAACTCCATTCCATCGTGCATCTAGGAAGAAATTAATCTTCGTAAAGGGTTGGTTATCTTCTATACAAAAACAGTATTTGAATTTTGCATTGCAGCATCTATAAAGGGGAATTACTCAGTATGAATCACTGCTTACGATGTTGCACAAAATAGCTTATGAACTGTCTTGACAAATCATCTAGCTGTCTCATAATTGTATATCACCATCATTCTGTTCTAATGAATGTTTCTGTTGAAGATTGGAATATTTTATTAAATATGTAGAAAGTCTTAGGAGGACATTTTTTTTTTTTTTCGTGTGTGTGTGTGCGTGCATGCATCTGATTGTACCAAGTGAACGTTGACATTTCTCTGTAAGAGCAGTATAAATGTTTTAAAAAGTGACTAACCAATGGAAAGTTGTCTGTTTAAATACATATGATAGCATTCTTGTACTGATCAATATTTTTTGTGATTATGGTTTAATGAAATTTTGTTATCAGTAAATTAAGTATTTGTAGATCTTGTGATGGTAAGTCAAAAAAATGCTATTGTATTTTATATAAAAACAGCTTAATTGTCATATTAGAATAAAAAAATTGTCATACTAGTAAGATGTGCAGACACTACATTTTTCACAAAACTAAAAGTGTATTTTTACTTTTCCATATCTTAAGATTTGTTATTTCTGGAATAATAAATGTTAAACATTTCAATAGATTATATATATTTAATAATTCTGTCTGACTGAAGACAAAGTTAAGTGTGCCTTTAAAGATGACGTTGTTTTATAAAAAAAACATGCCCTATCTTCTATATGTAAGTAAATTAGTATCAAGTTACTTAAAATAGGCTTTAATTTAATAAAAGGTTTTGCTATTGCATTTATAGATAGTATAGATCATTAAAAAAGTAATTTACTATAATTTCAATTTGACTTTTTAAAATAGATGCCCTTAAGACTGTTTAACATTTATTATTTTCTAAATAAGCATTTTAAAAAGTATATTCAGCAAGAATCCTTGTGAACAACTGGCTGTAAATGTGAAAAGTTTTGTATGCTTTGGAGTTTCCTTTTCATATTTTCCTCCCTATGAATTCTTGTGATATAAGTTTGCTTATTTTTTTTTATTTGTAAATTAAAAAGGTACAACTGGTAAACCACAAATTAATCTCGAAAAAATTTATTGTGTATACAGATGTTGAAAAAAAAAATCAATATTAAAAAGGAAAATTCAAATAACATGTAAGTGTTGATATGACTATTTTTTAATTTAGCAAGGATGTTATATATATATATAAAAGTTCTTGGCAAATAAAATTGATTATCAATAAATTATTTGAATTTCCCATGTGTATGTATTTTTTTTAAATAATTTCATGACAAACTAATCTGCCTTTAAGTTAAGTTTTAATAAAATAAATTTTGATTTCTTATTTGTAAGAATTGTATTTTATTTTAACCTTTACAGCAGGATTTTTTTTTAAATATTAAGCAATGTTGAATTTTGATAAGATCTTAACTATTTGTTTAATCTGGTTAATAACATTAAAATTGTTACATGTACAGTAATGTGCACAAATAAAAGAAGCCATTTATTTAAGAGTCAAGTTTTTATCAGTTCAGTGCTTTAGTAAATGAACAAACTTCTTAATTAAATTTATAGAAGGCTAATTTAGATTTCTAAAAAGATGTTTAGAGAAAAGTTGAAAAAAAATTTAAAATATTAAAAATTTAGTTCATTATCTTAATATTCTAAACCATATAAATAAAATAAAAGATAATAGTTTATTATCATATAAATAATTAATTTTATAACAATTTAATTTCATCAGAGACTCTAAATCATTTGCATTTAAAATCTAAATGGATGTTTTGGTTTGAGTTCAAATAATTTTAGGAAATTTGTTTCTGTGCATTAACAGTTAATACTGAGGTTTTCATTATTTTATAATTTCTTCTGAGCTAAATTATATTGGAATTTATACTGGTTTCTCAATATCAAATTCTTCTGTATCTAAGTTGTAATATAATTTATAATTAATTAATAATTATAGTTAATGAAGCAAGTTAAATTATTCTAAATTAAGAAATATGTATTTAGATAAAAACGGTTATTTCTATGTAATGTATTTAATCATCAAAAATTAAAAGAATCTCAAACTAAATGATTAGTAGAAGATAGTTCACCGTTTTTTAGAGCTACTTATTAATTTGAATAATTATTTGCTGCAGTTATTTTATTATAATTTTCCTTGTAATAAATTTCAGGATCTTTTATAAGATCAAAATTAATTAAATGTTATAGTCTGACCACAATATAATGCATATATTGTGTCATAGGGATGGAATAAAAATAATTCATATTTTAGATTCCATAATAAAACTAATTCCATGTTTAACTATTTTCTTTCAATCTGCTTTGTCTATCCATAACTGTTCAGAGTATGAGTCATTCCAATTTTGGGTGACCTTGTATTTTGTTGTTTCACTCGTTTTGGATTATAATTTGTGCAATTTTTCTTGCAAAGTATGCCTGACTTGTGTAGAAATAAAATGAACCTAGGTACAGTTTCTGCAGATGAAAATCTAAAGCTAAAATGGATTGCTGCAATTCAAAGAGAAATAGCTGGGTAAGTTTTAAGTTGGATTTTATGATGAAATTTGATTTCTTCTATCACACTGTACAATAATATTAAATAGACCTTAAAAATGTAATGATACAAATTTATTAAATGATACTGTTGATGAGTTGCTGTAAATACGAAAACATGCATCACAAAAAGATAATTTATAAACAGTTATCTTTAAAATTTATGGAAATATTAAATTCTTCAGAAATGTAAGTATTACATGGATTATCTCCTAATGCCTATACATTTACATAAAAAAAGCTTATTTTACATTAACCAACAACTATTCAGAATATTTACTCTTAATTAAATACTATCTCGCAAGTTGAATGAACTTAAAGTTAGTAGTCAATATGAATTAACATGTTAAGATGGTACAATGTTTTTTGTTTAAACTGTTATTACTTGGTGAAAATTATGAATGTTTGTTAGTTACTGCAAGTAATATGTTACATGATTAATTTATCCCTCACCAATCTTGAAGCAGATGAAAACACATATTTTTAAATTAATCAGATAAATAGGATAAAATTAAACTAGGGTCTTAACCAAATAAACTTGATTCTGTATTAAAATTTGCAGTTTTAGAAATATTTTCATACTATAAAAATGAATTATATTTTATCAGGAAAATGTCAGGTTGACAATTTAGAAAATAGGTTTGGTTTATATTGATAAATGCCAGGAAACAAATACCATATTTTCATTAGCTTGTCATTTGAACCAAATAAAAAAAATTGGTTTAGGGACTGTTATGAAATTAAGAATTTTGTCTAAACATTGTATTTTTCTAATTTTTTGTTTCATGTGATTTGGTCTTCATTGTAGAAGAAACTGTAGAGTTTATAGTTTTGACTTGAGTTAGCTTTATATTAGTCACTTTGAGTTAACTTTTTATTTATACCTGATATTTTAGTGAGTAGTCATATAGAGGCAGTACAAAAAATCGAGTGCAACTTATATTGCTGGATGTTGTGTTTATATGGTGGTTAAAATATTACTGTCGACAAACCTGTTGGAAAGTACAGAGCACAAGTAGTTTTTCTTAAACTAGATAGAGAACAACTGCTTTGCACTGCACCAAATATTATGAATGTAGTTACACAAAATCAAAATTACTTTTATGTAGTTGCACTATTGATTTTGTGTAACTACATTCATAATATTCATTCAAAAGTATTTTTTTAAGTGATATTTTATCAAATATCACTTAAAATACTTTTAATTCAGAAGATTGTGATAATGATCACAGTTGAAAAATATATTTAAATTAATATTGAGGGGATCAACAAACATATTTTTTGAACAATTATTGTAAAGGAAAAATTGGCATCATAAAACTTAAATCATAAAGGAAATATGAAACGAAAATTGAGTACACATGAAATAATCCTTATGATAATTATATATATAAATGCACTTGGTGTATTTCATACTTCTCAATATTATAACTAGAAATATGAAGTGGCTTTATGGGTAAAAAAACTCATACAAAAATACTGCTTTAGTTTTATAAATGTCTGTGTATATATACTTAGCTACAGATTTTTTTCTTTCATTTACATTGAAATTCATAGTAAAATGTTATCTTTATAAATTTTATTAATCTAGGCATGTAATATATGTATATTATACGCTATTATATAATATTATTCACATTCATTCGCTACGAGTATTATTATTCACATATAGTACACATACAATTATTAAATGGAAAAAGTTTATTTTTAGTCTCTTTCTTAGAGAAATATGAAAATTTAAATAGAATTGTCATTTATTTTTAAAATCCAAAGAAAACTTAAAATTTTTTCTTTTGCATCTTAATTTTTAGTGTTTATTTTTCTTCCCTTGATAGTTTCAAAATTTGGGGAAAATCAAAAGGACTAAAGGATGATAATTTATTTTGTGATTTGAATAACAATTATTTTTATGCATACTTTAATTTACTTGTTAGTCAAAATAATATTAATTAGATAATTTTTTTTAGCATTACATAAATACAAAAAAAAAAAAATTTAAGTATGCGTGCTAAGTTTCAAAAATATTTTTAAAATGAAACTACTTTTAAAAACTATAAAGTATAGTTATTAAATTATAATGAATTTGAGGTCTAAAACCTTTATTTACAGCATTTGAATATAACTACATTTTTTTTTTATTTACTGACATTAAAAAACACAATTAGATGGATAAAATTTATTTATTTCTTAGTACATGCTGTTTTTGAACAATCTTTTTTTCACGATTTTGATTTAACATGAATTAGAAAAAAATTTAATTCCCTTTTTACACGACTTCTAGTCGTGGATGTTTTAAGTCGTCCAGAATCTACTTTGAACTATAGATCCTGGTCTGATAAGACTGTAGAGTGTTGGCCATATCTCCTGTTCGGAATCTGCCAGTAGGCTGGACGGTCATGGTCCAACATGAATTGTGGTACCAGGGAGTTAGTTTACTCGATTTATTTTGATTTAACCCGATCAATCCAAATTCTAAGAAGAAAATTTTGCTTTGCATTTATTTTTAGTATAGCTGTTAATGTAATTTCCATTTGTGAGAATTCTTTGAATTTTATAACTTAAATATGAAATTTTGCCTGCTTTCTTTTTGTGTTTAACGTAAAAGTACTTATTGATGTTTATAAATATTTGTTTTTATTAATATTAACTGACATATTTTTCGGTAACTCTTACATTAGTGTTACATAATTCATCTATAGCAAAAGCAAAAAGGAAAGCGATCTCTTAGGATATTAAAATTCATATTTTTATGTCGCTTTGCAATTTGTCAAGATGAAATCTGTAGGGAAGACATTTCGTCAAATGTCTCGAATTTAAAGTTCTTTTGATTATAGACAATACACCCGACCATCTGGTCTTAGAGCATCCAAATTTGCAATTTTGTTTTCTGCTATCTAATACTACATCCTTAATCCAGGACCTGGATGGCCGAGTATCTAGCGCTCGGTGCCACAGGTTTCAGGTTCGAATCCCGGTCTTATATGAGTGTAAGAGCGTCACGGAGCAGAAGTCAGACTTCTACCTACGGGTGCTCCATCAGAACAGAAGCTGCCCCCTTCCTCCATCCCTGAGTAAACTACTCACGGGATGCCCGTCCCGCACTGAGGATATGTCACAACGTCCTTAATCCGTTAGATCAAGATATAATTTCGACTTTAAAATATTATGTAAAGCGAACATTTCAATTAATTTTAGATAAACTGAACTGAACTAACGAAACACTAACAGTCATTGATGTGTGGAAGAAATTTTCAATTACGGATTGTATGAATCAAATTGAATTAGCTCTAGCTGAATTACAACCATCAACTAAGAATACATGTTAGAAAGCTGTTTGGACAGAATGTATTAAAATCATCCAAAAAGATCTCGTCCTTTCTAATATGACCGAATTTTATGTTCATGAATTAGTGACTTTTTCCTTCAAATAGCGATTTACTTGGCGCATCCATGCGCAATCTTTTTATGAAATAAAATGTTTGAGATCCCTAAATCATGAAAACTCATGGTTTATTGCATTATTTTTGCTGATTTTTAGGACTGGAACCAATCTTCTACTTTTCCATAGATGCAATATATTTTTTTACAAGTATTGGGAAGGCAGGTATTTATCGTGTAAAAACAGAAGGGTGTACTTCGGTTAGGTGTACTTCGTATTGGAGTAATATAAAGACTTTAAACGTGTCAAATTTATTTTAAAATCCCCCTTCCCCCCCAAATCATAGATATTTCTTTTGTATCTTAATTTTAATGTTTAGTTTACCTAATTAGACACTGTAGCGACACCTATTGATGGAAAATGGAATACAAATTGAACGACTTCTACTTTCACTGTTAAAAAAAGGGAATTTTCCGCTAGAATGAAAACAGAACGTAGTTGGTATTACGTAGTTGGCGTTAAAATTAAATAAAGATGTAAATGTGAAAATTGATTATCGTCTTTTATTTTGCCGTATGGATTTTAATAACACTACGCAACCTTTTACAAAGCCGCCACATACTTGGTGACCCGTGAATTGTTTGCAGACAGTGAATTATTTACAAAATGACAAACTAATGAATCGGCGAAAAAAGATGAAGTAGCGCAGGTAAGTGTCAAAATACCTCCCTTTTGGGCAGAAAAACCAGAAATATGGTTCTTTCAAGTTTGAAGCACAGTTTTCAATTTTGTGGAATAACAGCCGAGGATACAAATTCAACTACTTAGTTTCGCAATTAGAACCGAAATTTGTTGAAAGTTTTGCTCACTCGGCACAGATGTATGATCATTTGATGACGTTGGATTCAGAAGTTCATTAGGTTGTAACACATATGCCGGTTTTAATCTATCCACGGAAATATTAACTTGTTTATTTTTAATTGATAGAAGAAAGTTTTCAGGGGATCTTTGCAATACCAAATAGGGTCCTTCATATGGGGGTTCTAAAGGTTTAAAAAAAAAGGTTTTTCTAAAGGTTTCAATTCGCAGAAACACAAGCATGTGTACAAATCTTTTGGAATGAAGATCTTTTGTTTTACATTTGTTTTTGGATTGGTATGGTTTTAAGTCGGCCATCTGTTTTCGGAGATTGCTCACGAAATTATCATCAGATATTGGCAATCAGAACATCGCTCACGTCTTAAAATAGTTTTCAAGCGTTTAGATAAATATGGTCTACGGATTAATATTAGCAAATCAGTTTTGGGAGTACCTGTAATAGATTTTTTAGGCTATCAAATATCTGCAGAAGGCTCACAACCTCAACCTCAAAAAAGATCAAAGCTATCATAGAATATCCATTGCCAGAAACTATGCATGAATTACGTTCCTTCTTAGGAATGATCAATTTTTATGGTAATTATATAAATAATGCCGCAAAAACTCAAGCCCCCTCTACATGAACTTTTGAAAGGATCTAAAAAAAGATCGACGCCAAATACCATGGACCGATGAAACTAGACAAAGTTTTGAAAATGCAAACAAGATGTTGCTCAAATAGCGTTAATGGCATATCCCAACTCGGATTACCCTCTGGCACTTCTCACAGATGCATCTGATTGGGCTATTGGATCAGTTATTCTACAAAAAGAACCAAATGGATGGAAGCCAATTGCATTTTTTCTAAAAAACTTAACGATGCTCAGAAAAATTACAGCGTTTACGACAGTGAACTTTTGGGTATATATTTATCCATTAAACATTTTAAGCATTTACTTGAAGATCGAGATTTCTATATTTATACTGATCATAAGCCGTTAACATTCGCTTTTAAGCAAAACAATGATAAAGCCTCCCCCAGACAACTACGACATTTACAATATATCTCACAATTCTCTACTAACCTATACCATATCAGTGGTCGAAACAATGTGGTAGCAGACAGACTATCTAGAATTGAGAACATCGATTCACCTATTGTTGATTATGACTTGATAGCTGATGCACAAATTAATGATGATGAACTGCAACAATTGAAATTACATTCCAAATCGTTAGATTTTAAAGAACACCAATTGCCATCAGGAAAAGCTCTTGTATTGTGATACCTCTACTTCCAGTATCAGACCATTCATACCAAAAAATTATCGAATGACAATATTTAATACAATTCACAGTTTAGCACATTCTGGAATTCGAACTACTGTCAAAGAAATAACTAAAAGATTCATTTGGCCAAATATGAAAAAAGATGTTAAACAATGGACTCAAACTTGCATCAACTGTCAGAAAAATAAAATAACTAAACATACAAAATCAGAATATTCACAATTTCAAGCACCAGATGAGAGATTTAGTGTCGTTCATATAGATTTAATTGGACCTTATTCACCTTCTAATGGATACACATACTGCTTGACATGTATTGATCGCTTTACCTCTTGGATGGAAGTAGTACCGTTATCAAATATCACTGCAGAAGGTATAGCAAAAGCTTTTTATGAGCATTGGATTACCCGATTTGGTGTACCTCCTTGTGTTATTACTGACAGAGGCACTCAATTTATTTCAGAACTATTTCGAAGTTTAGCTGCACTATGTGGTGTTAAAGTAAACCATACGTCTTCTTACCATCCTCAGATTAATGGAAAAGTTGAACGTCTTCACCGTACTTTGAAAACAGCTATTAGATGTCATAACAACGTTCGTTGGACGGACACATTACCAACGGTTCTTATGGGTTTGCGAGCTGCTCTACATGAGGACTGTAAGTATACACTAGCTGAAATGGTTTATGGCAAAACTATTAAATTACCAGGCGAATTCTTTGAAGAATCAGATTGCCAATATCTGATGATAATTTTGTAAGCAATCTCCGAAAACAGATGGCCGACTTAAAACCATACCAATCCAAAAACAAATGTCAACAAAAGAGCTTCATTCCAAAAGATTTGTACACATGCTCACATGTGTTTCTGCGAATTGACAGAGTTAAAAACCTTTAGAACCCCCATATGAAGGACCCTATTTGGTATTGCAAAGATCCCCGAAAAACTTTCTTCTATCAATTAAAAATAAACAAGTTAATATTTCCGTGGATAGATTAAAAACGGCATATGTGTTACAACCTAATGAACTTCTGAATCCAACGTCATCAAATGATCATACAGCTGTGCCGAGTGAGCAAACATTTATACCAAGTCAGCAAGTTGCACAACCAAACACAACAACACGTTGTGGCGGACAAGTAAAACTTCCTGTACGTTTCAATGACATTATTGACTTTTCTTCAAAATTATAATTCGTCCATGTCCATTTAAAAATTAACTTGATTTATTGTATGTAAATGTTTATATGTAATTGTATTTGTACTTTTTGTACAATTTAAATTTGTCTCAATGTGTATTTGTTCGCTATTATTTGTATAGATATATTAATTCTTCTACCATTTCCAAAGTAACGTAACTTTGTTACTGGTAGGGGAGTGATGTAGCGACACCTATTGATGGAAAATGGAATACAAATTGAACGACTTCTACTTTCACTGTTAAAAAGGGAATTTTCCCGCTAGAATGAAAACAGAACGTAGTTGGTATTACGTAGTTGGCGTTAGAAATTAAATAAAAGATGTAAATGTGAAAATTGATTATCGGCTTTTATTTTGCCGTATGGATTTTAATAACACTACGCAACCTTTACAAAGCCGCCACGACACTTTCAGAATGAACACATTAAACTGCCTGAAGGATAATCACTCTGATTTATACAAGCACAGGCCCCAAAACAGGAAATTACGTCATCTGAGGAGATATTAGAGTTTTTGCATAATGTTTTTATCGTCCGATATTTTTCTTCTAGCGCGCATGCTCATAGGAATAGCTCAGTAGTGCAGTATTACAGATACGCATGAGCAATAGGTACAATGTTTCCTATGAGCATGCGCGCTAGAAGAAAAAAATATCGGACGATAAAAAAAAACGTTATGCAAAAACTCTATTCTGTCTGACTCTGAATCGCTAACTAATGCTTCCATCATATTTATGAGAGCAGTTTGAGATTATTGAAGAGTACTTTGGCTCTTTAGGGCCTGAAAGCTTGATGAGGAGTTAGTAAATGATGAATACATTATTTTGCAAGAAAAAGTACACCCACATTTGCAGGATAAAGTCACAGTAAGCCAGATGTTAAAAGTAAAAAAAAGGTTAAATAAATACTAAAGGATAGAGAAAAACAAAGCCATTAATCAATTGGAGTATATTTTTCGAAAGTATCACATAAAACTTGGAGCTTGTGAACAGAGTTATTACACGTGAGAAAGTGAGAATGAATCTTGTTTTTTACCTCTTTTTTTAATCTAAGATGGAAAATAGAGGTAAAATTCTTGTAAAACAAAGAGAGCCTCATTAAGGTCATCCATGTTAGATTATCAGAGAGGTTCGTTGATTAAAATGCTGATTATCATTAATGGAGGCAGGTGATGAGGTTATGACAAGTTGACTTCCTTGCACCATACTTACAACAGGAAAATTGGGGTTTACTGGTCTAGACGAAAATGTACGAGCTTTGGGTGATGAGATTTTCACTTTAGGGATCTTGGGACATCCTACACAGGAAGCAAAGAGTCCCAGACAATCACAGTTGATGCACTTTGGATTTTTAAGTTTCTGTTGAAACGGGGAATCTTACTTAATTTATTTCCCCCTACATTTAAGGCACCTCTTCTTGTAACCACAATTTTGACTAGAATCATGAAAGAAATTGCAAGGGAAGCGATGTGTCGCTCCTGGCCGGTGGTTAAATTTTTCAATCTTGATCAAAAAACATAAAAGTTTCAAAGATTTTTTTCATTACGTGGCAAAAATAATCTGACAGATAAGTTTGCTTTTATTTGTTTCAGACGTGAATCCTTATTCTATGAGTGCAGTAGTAATTTCCTTACAAGTGAAGTTAATTAAAAGTCCCTTAAATTCCTTGATAGGCTAAGATAATGAAGTTATGTTCCCGAAGGAAAGTCTTTACCTTCTTTATTGATCAGAGTCAACAGGAATGCACTTAAAGTGCTCACCTCAATCTGATTTGCCCATTGAATTTCAAATCAACAAAAGCAAGTTTAGCTTTTAGATCACCGCATTGAACTATAATTGAGGCATTTTAGACTCATTTGAGGGGGGGGTATTACTCCATTGCTTACGTCCTTAATTTTTAAATTATTAAATACATTATTAGCTTACTTTAGGAGTTAAATTAAAATAAACTTTAGCTATATGGCACCTAGGAAGTTTTAAGAATTTATTGATCACTATTTAGATTATTTTTAGAGTTTCAGATTTAATATGATGCCTAAGGCAAGTACCATCTGAATTCCTAAACATTAATTCCTTCAAGGATAGTCTTGATTGTGTCCAGTTGTTCTTCGCAGATTCGTATATACTTGACATTGTTAATGACAAATCAGTAGTAATAGCATATTGCTGAAGTTCAGAAATAATTATATTTTGACTTTTCGCTTGAGTATCAAGTCTTGAAAACGGTTGCATTAGTCTTTGTCATATTTGAGTTCATGATCGCCAATTGATACAGAAGGTTCCCAAAAAGGGCCGGTAGACGTCACTGTATCGACATTACAATTAGTTGCCATATCAACAACATCTATTCTAAAACTTATTTCAATCTATCTTTTTTATAACTATAGTTCTATATCTATCTTTTCTATTTCTGCTATGAGAGCAGCTGGTCATCCAAGAAAATACAAGCATGCAAGCTGAGGAGACCGCGAAAGCAACGTAAAAACTGTTGTGATTTAATTCGATTAACAAATGTATAAATTTGTCAACTAGTTAATGTATATTTTGTAATGCGTTTTAGAAAATAACCATTGGGAGGTCCATCTCTACTTATTTGATGTTCCTCCATTTCCTGCTTAGTCGCATGTCTGAAAGTAACAACTGTTTGTTATTTATGTTTTAAATATATTCTGCTCCTCCAGAAGTTCCTTTACTCATTCATTTATATATTAATCGGTGCTTCCAAGAAATTAATGAAAAACTATTGATATAAAAAGAAGAAATAAATAAAGCCATTGCTGAAAACTGAGAAAGCATGATCACGAACTATGAATTAAAAATTCTTTTTAATAATATTGTATTCTTAAAACAGATGAATAAATTGGAATTTCAATGGGGTTTCTATACTGACAATAGTGAAATCAAAATAATATGCAGAAAATTGTAAGAGAATTGTTGTGCACACTCCCTTTTTTCTTTGCTGCCTGGTGGCCAAGTGGCTAGCGCTCTGGCATATGGTATCCCAGTCTTCAGATTTGAATCCTGGCGGTGGCAGGGATGTTTGTTAGTGGTTCGGAATCCCCGTTAAACTGTAAGTCCCGGTCTATTTAACCCAAAGTGTGCACAAGATGATCGTAGAGCGACAAACCAAACCCTTTTTTCTTTCTCACATTATCCGTTACAAAGCCTAATGGGTGAAAAAAATTAAATTAAATTAAATTATATATATATATACTATTAACGATAATAATCAATGATTAGCTTTATATAAGAGCAAAAAAAAAGTCAAATCTAATAATGCACTGATAATAAAATCATACAAAAATATCATATAAGAATAAAATTCAGTACAGATAAGAATAACAATTCTTTCTATTTTAAAACACAAATTAACTCTGGCTCCTGATGGAACTAAATTCTTCAAAACCACTACTATTTCAATTTACAATAAAACACTGGAGTGTTCGTTTTTCTCGAACGAGAAATTAGGGAGTTGTTCGCGGAGGGAACAAAAGAAATTTTAAACAACACCATAATAACCATCAAAAATTAACTTTGAATTGACATACAATGAAGGAGTGTGCATTTAAAAGCGTAAAAATGAGCTCTCATCTGTCAATTGCTGCAATGTCGGATCCTTTTCGGCTGCGCCAGTACAAATTAGGGCCCGATATACGTTTGGTCTTGATTCAGTGTTGTTCATGGAAACGAACTAAATTATTTCTCAAAATAATTAAGCAATGTTAAGGTGCCATTTTTATTAAAATTTTTAAGACAGCACTGCAACAGAAATTTCTTTTGGGCGATTTCCCACCCCTGCTTTTGCGGGGGTAAAAAACCTGAAGCTACATAAAAAAATTGACTGTTTTTATTGATATTAAATTTACGCAAACTCCACAAGTAATGAAATGATTAAATTTGAAGTCGTAGGATCCCTCAATGGCTAGCAATTGCCCATTCACTATTTAAAAAAGTAATTTGTGAAATCTCTGGCTGGCTGCATTACATACTTTTACGTTTTTGCAAGGAGTGATAAGGATTCCTTATGCCATCCTGTGAAACATTCTGCTAGACATTCCTAAATTGTTACTCCAGACCTGCCCACCTTCAGGTGTTCAGATCTATACCATACGTTCAATGAACAAACAATTCGATGACCTTATTGGTAAAAGATGTATATCAGCAGCAGGAATGCAGTGTCCAGAGATATGAGGCCTGCATAACATGTCACGATAAACAACAAAAACGATTGCAGAAAGTCGTGAACATGCCATTGAGCAGAATTAATGGCTGCAGTTTTCTGCAAAAACCAAAGAGCTGTTTGTAAACTCTAGCTCGGCATCCTCAAACTAGGATATGATAACCATCTGCATCAAGATTAAAAGTATGTTTCATGCACTATAAGATGCTAGTCTGTAGTCATGATGATCGTAATCGACACCTTCCAGATTCCTGTCTATGTTTGGGGTAAAAGATAGACGTCTTAAAACAACTTTCATCTCAACCAAGAGCTGGAGATGGTAGGTGGTACCACGGAGGGTATGGAAGAGGTTGTAGCACACTGAGTGTCGGATGCAAATGTCTTTAGAGAAGTTCAAGCCTATTGCACAATCATTCAATCTTCCTAACATTGTGCACCTTTAACTTCCATTCAGCCTACGAGTTTCTTGCAGTACAAGCGTTTTGCCGAGCAGTATCCAAAACAATGCAAGTGACGGTCATTTGTTCGCTATGATCAACCAGCTTCATACATTTTGACTATTCAACCAAATTTCGAAGCTGCCAAATTGGCCTTAATGTCTTCAACAGTTGAATCATTAAAGCCGTAGAAACGTTAACGGCATTAAATTCAAATATGAAACAAACTCAGATAATTAAAAATGAACAATAAATAAAGATTTTAAAAGTGAATTAGGATCAATAAAAGCTGAGGCTTTAATTGCATTTAAGCTTCAGCTTACGAAACTGAAGCTTTAGTTGCTAATTTTTAGTCGCTATCCAACAATGCAATTTTTATGAAATTTAAAGAGAGAAATAATATATTTTTTTGTATTTACAAGATGAGAATATATAATTAATTAAAAAAAAAAAAAAGAGTGTGTTTTTCATAGTTATAAATTTAGAAACAAGTAATATAAAAAAAAAAATTTTTTTTAAATCAATTCCTACTTTTTTTCCACTCTATTGCAGAAAGTCCTTTATAAATCATTTTCAATTTTTAAGTTTATCTGGCGCCATCTATTGGTAGATACATGCAACTTAAATGTAAAATAACTAAAAATAATTAATTAAATTTAGTTAATGAATTAATATTTGAAAAAAACCGTATTAACATCAAGTGTCATCCACTACAAGTTGCAAAAAAATGTATTTGAACTTGAGTCGATGCATAAAAAGTATTTTATTAACGATTGAAAATTTGAACAAGATATATATAGGGAGAGTGTGAGCTAATAGAAGGAATTGAAAAATGTAAATCGCGATCACACAAAATCTATTATATTTAACTTTTGTGACAATGTGTGAAGATTATACAAATGTAAGTGAAAGTAGGCAAATGCCGAATTTCAAAAAGAAACTTTGATATACAGTATTACAGTTTACTTAATTAAAAAAAAAAATCTAATAGAAATTTATTTAATTTTTGGTTACTTACAGCAAAAATAAATACATACTAACAATAGTAAGTTATGACAACTAATAAGTTCTATGTTTTTAATATTTCAATTGCTCTACAATGGCAACAAGATAAATTTATCAGAATGCTTTTAATCATCTATATAATATGCTTTGTACAAAACAAGTAATAAAAAAAAAAAAAAATTTAAGTCAATTCCTACTTTTTTTTTTCACTATATTGCAGATTATATTATCCTTTATAAATAATTTTCATTCGTTTTTTAAGTTTAACTGGTGCCATCTATTGGTAGATGATGCAACTTAAAACTAAAAAAAACTAAAATTAATTAATTAAATTTAATGAATTAATTAATATTTGAAAAAAAAACTGTATTAACGTCAAGTGTCATCCACTACAAGCTAAAAAAATGTATTTGAACTTGAGTGGATGAATAAGAAGTATTTTATGAACGATTGAAAATTTGAACAAGATATATATAGGGAGAGTGTGAGCTAATAGAAGGAATTGAAAAAAGGAGTGTTATATTTTTAGTGCATTTATTTATATAATCCGTATGATTTGAAAATAATAATGTAAGCTTTTCTTTATCGAACTTCCTCTTATATTATTTTTGGCTACCAAAAATTGATTTCCTTTCTAAAGCAGATTTCTACACCTCAAATTAACTCATCTTCCTCCAATCATATCTATATGTGTACCAAAAACATGATATTTCTATTTGCTTTTCGTCGGATATAGCAAAGTTAATGCCTGTTAATATATTTATTTAAAGGAAGCGAATTTTATTAATGAGAAAACGAGCTTACTGATTATTTATAGCAAATTTAATATTATTTTGAATACTAGATTTAAAAGTTTTGGTTGCTTTTTGAAGATACGTCATTTTCTTGCCATTCAAAATTTATGATGGATTTGATCGATTCAATTTTGGCAAAATCGTATTTTGCCTTCCCCCCTCCCCAATATAGCCAACTAAAAATATGGTGGCATCAAAATGACGTCAATCAAGCATCTTGTTTCGACGAATTCCAACAAAATAAATGCCAGATACAGTTATAATTAAAAATGTCATATCATGAAAAATAGAAAAAGAAATAAATTCATAACATCGAACGCAAATTTAACCAATGAGACCATGATTAAATATGATCCTGTAGCTAAAAGGACAGTAAATAGTGACCAATAAAAATTTAACAAAGAATCTTTAAATTTATTGCTTCTGCTGGATGAACAATTTACTACTGTTCCCCCAAAAAAAAAAAAAAAATTTCTAATGCAGCTGGCAAACACTTAGGTCTTGGATGCCTTAAGGCAAGCGCTGCACAGACGTTACTCACTTTGCATTACCCAGGGGTGCGTGTAACTTCAAGATAAGCCACGGAGTAACAACGCCCCCGCAACGCTCTACGATCATATTAGACCGGGACCTACGGTTTAAAGTGGATTCGAACCACTACAAACATTTATGGCTCCGCCGGGACTCGAACCCGAAACCTGTGGTACCGAGCGCTAGCCATTCGGTCATTCAGGCCCTCTGTCCAAAAAGTAAGACCAATTATTGTTTTTTCTAAAACTCTTTATTTATTCTATCAAATTTATTTTATCGCCTTAAAAGTAATTCTCTACGGACACAATGCACTTATGCCAACTTTTTTTTTCCATTCTTCAATGCATGCTAAAAAGTCATTGGCAGGGATGGCTTCGTATTTGCGACCAAATATGAATAAATCGCAATAAAAAACGCTTATGAACAGATCATCTCGAAAAATGCATCGAAATTGAGACAATAAATTATGCACACGTTTAAGTCACCATAGATTTTCGACATGAACTTCATGGAAAAACCGAGAAGTGTCGAAAAATCAGGAAAACAAATACTTTTAAAGATACAGTCTTGGCGACAGGAAATAAAAGTAGTAACGAGTCAAAAAGCATGCCAATGATAATTCCCAATACCAGCTGATATTGTTCGTTTTCTCGTGGGACGATCCTAAGTAAATTTGTTTATTTTAGGATCAATTTTAGAGGAAAAAATACTTATCCACACCATTGTCTACAACATTTCGAATCTATTATATTATTACGATATTCGGATTAAAAATATCGTCTTGTTGCACAGAGCAATTAGGGAAGAGGATATATTTCACGAAGTGGATCAGACAATGAGTCACAAGATCGGTTGTTTGCTTACTTAGCAGCACAGTTCGAAACGAGGCAGAACCCCCCCAAATATTTAATCATTACAGCATCTCATTATTCACTCGCAATTTTCTGCAATTAGCTATTGTTAAAGCCCATGTATATTATTTGACATGTTCTTTTATGTAATAAAAAGGCACATCTATACAAAACCAGCCATTTTTTGTCACCCCACTCTTAGAGCTGGTACCCAGTGCATGTCACACCTGCCTTCGAACCCAACAAACCATTTGGGCTAAAGCAATATACCAGGATGTGATATAGGCTATCGCATGTGATACTTTCGTGATATCGATAACTTATAAGCAGAAAATATTTTTTCATTTACACAAAATTACTCACTTTCTTTTTTCTTTTATGTATCAAATATTGAAATAAATAGTCAAGGAAACAATGTAGGAAATACTTTATTTACTGTGAAGCTATCTCTGAAACTGACAGCTGTTAGCCAGAACAGAGTGAATGACTTTATGTTCACAGCAATTATGAATATCATTGCCAATTTAGCTGGTTGGCTTCTTTGGCCCAGGGCTGATGTGTACATTTTCAGTGGATTCCTTCGCATGGAGATGTATATGGAAACGAAGTAAAAAATACCACCGCCAACCAAAAGAAGTAATTTGAATTGAAAGAAAATCTGTTGACGTGTTAATTATGCATATAAAAACTATTAAAATTTCTGAGGAATTGGATGTTTTATTCAGGAACAATAACTTCATAAAACAAACCAATTAATGCTTGATCGAACCTGTGGCCTTTATGTAAGTTACATTGCTCGGAGAATGAGTCCTATACACTCAGAGCCAAAACATTATGACCACCCCTACATTTTGCAATGAACTCGCCTGGATGACGTGGAAGGCACGTGACAAAGTATTTCGAAACTGCACGACTCGTGTGTCATTCGCGATCTACAGTTGTTAGTACTTATGCAAAGTGGATGAATGACGGTGAAACCGCAGTAGACGACATGGTGTTGGACGTCCACACGCTATCAAAGAAAAGGTGATCGGAGACCGTCTCGCATGGTGAAGCAAAACCGCAGCCAGACAGTGGCTCAGCTGACAGCCCAATACAATGAAGGGCCAAGTAGAATAGTATTGGAGCACACTGTTCTGGCGGACACTGTTGGATATGGGGCTACGCAGCAAGCTTCCCACTCGTGTGCCTTCGCTGACCAAGCGTCATCGCCAACTGTGCCTGCGCTGGGCCCGGGAACATCGTGACTGGTCCATGGATCAGTGGGAGAGAGTTGCCTGGTCAGATGAATCACGGTTTGTCATTCATCACGCCGATGGCCGTGTCAGGATACGCCGTCTTCCAGGCGAACAGTTGCTCCCTCAATGTACAGCAGGTCATACACAGGCCGGTGGTGGCGGTATTATGCTTAGTGGACGTTCTCTTGGGCGTCTCTGGGACCCGTGGTTGTGGTAGAGCAGACCATGAATGCTACAGGTATCTGAACATCATTGCGGACCAGTTGCACCCTTACATGGCCTCTGTTTTCCAGCTGGAAATGGAATGCTCCAACAGGACAACACCCTTGTCACAAGGCTAAAATTGTGTTGGAGTGGTTCGGGGAAAATGATGCTGAATTCCAGTTAATGTCTGGCCGCCTAACTTACCGGATCTCAATCCGATAGAACACATTTGGGATGTCCTGGGAAGGCAGCTCAGAGTTCAAAGACCACCAATTCGCAATATCTCGCATTTGCGTGACCGTTGCTAAACATCTGGTACAATCTGTCTTCGGCCATCTACCAAGGACTTGTGGCATTCATGCCAAGGCGGGTTGAAGCTGTGTTGCGAGCCAAAAAGGTGGGGCAACTCGTTATTGACAAGTGGTCATAATGTTTTGTTTTTCTTGAGTGTAGTTTGCGAATGCCAGCATGCGGGTTTCTTGCCAAACTCGCACCAATTCTCAGTAAGATTGATGAGATTCTATGGCATATACGAATTTTATACAATCCATATAATTTTCATGGTAACTTGTTAATCTTAAATTAGGATATATATATAAAATAAGTATCTTATTTCTTATGGGAAAAAATTCATTTTTTATACATCCTGTTTAATACAAGTCCAAGAATGTGGCATGGATTAAGAATATATACCGAAGTATTATAGATATATAATTTTAACTTCATAGAAAAACATTATTTCTTTGAAATATCCTAACTTTGCTTCTTGAATTTTGAAAGTTAGAAAAGTAACATTAGCCACTGCCATCAACTTAGATAATAGAGTTTTCGAATACTTTGAGATATAGTTATTATTTAAAATATTAATTATTATTTACTTTTTTCTTTTATATTTGATAAAGTACTATTTTTCAGTAATATTAAAAATAAAATCGATATAATAAAAGTTAAAACAAATTAAATAATCTGAAAATGAAGCAAATAACTGGAAAATGATAAGTACTAAATGAATCCTATTTGAGAGAATTTGGACTGTCTTCAAGTGTTATTTATTTCCTTAATGACATATTTTTCATAATTATTAAAATAAAAACCAAAGTTTTTCGTTATGCTTGCTTCTTGGGTATATGACAGTTGAACTTATATCGGGAGATGTGAAAATAGTTTGGAATTTTTTCTTCCGTGATCACTATATAAATATTTATAGAAAAATAATTTATTTGGAATATATCCCAATTTTGTTACAGTTATAAAAATTCTATTAACCTTACCAATCGTCATCGCATCCTCAGAAAAATCTTTTTCTTTATTGAAAATAATAAAAAAATTTCTTGAAAAATCTAGTATTAATTGAGAACAATTTACAGACCTTAGTAATTTAATCTATCGAATCCAACTTATATCCAAAAATGTAATTTTGATGTTATTATTAACAAATTTGCTTCAAAACGTGTGAAAAATTAAACAAAAATCTCGTATTATTGGTGACTTGATGGAGTGCCTTAGTCGCGCAACGACCATACCTCCACTTGGCGAATTCAAAAATCTCGTATTGTGATATTATTGTATTAAATCGCATATAAAATTATTTTTATAGCGATATGAAGTAACTACTTTTGCTATTTCATTTAGGAAATACTTATTGTTCATTTGAATGCTAATTTTATTAAACTAATTGAATTAATATTTTCATGCATTTCTTACTGTGCCAACTTGTGCAACATAAAAAATATAAAATGCAATAATCAACTAATCAACTTGGCGTTGCTTTTGTTAGGATCAGCCTTATTATCGCTTTAGACTGATAAGCTGGCGGTGGATTTGAATCTGCTTAAAGTGATTGTCACAGGGAATAATTTTGTTACTTTTAACATGAGTAAACAAACAAACTATTCTTTCCACTGAAACAAAAGTT
Organism: Caerostris extrusa; assembly: GCA_021605095.1. NCBI lineage: Eukaryota > Metazoa > Arthropoda > Arachnida > Araneae > Araneidae > Caerostris > Caerostris extrusa. The sequence goes on from BPLR01016730.1 coordinate 112,478, forward strand.
ACGATGTGCATGACTTCGACGAACTTGCGAGCTTGTTTACGCGAGAGAAAAGTCAAGTAACCACAATTTCCGCTGTCTTCATTTGTTCCAACGAAATGGACAATAGAACATTTAATGCAACTGGCATTTGGAGGATAAAAGTTAATTGAGTACAAAGTACTGAATTCGTTATTCAGTAGCAACGTTGGTTTGCTTCATTCTGAAAGTAACAAAATAAGACCGTGTGTAAGGGCTTAAGGGTGTCTTGGATGACAATCATAGGATGCGATTTTGAAATGAAGTGGAAGTTGATGTGAACTATAGTTCCCTTTGACTGTTCCAGACCACAACTCTCTATAGTTGAACTGTGTGAATAACGACAAAAGGAGGTTAGTAACCCAACGCAGTCTGAACATTTCCAGTGGTTATCGGGACTCCATTCAAAGTATGTATACCTCGCTAAAAGGAATATCACTTCATTCAGTAACATTTCCTATGGAACGAGCTTTGCACTACAGCAAACGAGCTAGTCGATATATGGCATATCGACTAACAAAGTTTAACGTGAGATTAGACTCCATTTTCTCAGTCGCCTAGAATGGTCTTTGCTGTTATTGAGTCAGGTGACAAGTTGGCAGAAACGGCATTTGATTGCGGGCACTTTGGAATCCGAACTTTGGCGTTCTTTTTTATGTATAGTTAACCACATAGTAAACTAAACAAATAGAAATAGCTTTTTTTTTAACAGCCAATGAATATTGATATTGTTTTTCTCAAAAGTATTATGTAACCATTTTCTTAATCACTACTAGATAGTATAAATAATTTATCTACTTAAGATTAACCTATCTTATAGTATAGTTTTATAAAGGGCAGAAAGGCAGCTTTATAAAGGCAAACAAAGAAATTGAGACATTTGCGAGATACATAAAAATCACAAAGAATCCGCTGCATCAGACATGTTCATCGCAGAGACGAGGGAAACATCATTAAAAGGATTATGTTATGTAAATTTTTCAATAATAGAAAGAGAAGAAGACCAAGGGAAAGGTGGATGGATAGTGTCGAAGAGGATCTTAGACAACTGAAAATTATTAACTTAAAAATTGACATTGGAGCGAGACAGATGGGGAGTTACTGTGTTGGAGGCTCAAGGCTGTAATGCCAATAAATAAGATATGTTGATTCAAAACAAAGCATTTTAATGCTAGTATCAACCACATGTATTGCGTTTAACGCTGTTAGTTAACATAACTTTTGCCAATAAATATTGTAGGAATAAAAAGCATTACACAAATAGGGATCTATATCCAGGCTAGCACCTTAATAACAAACTTCCTGTCTAGTTTGCAAGAGTTAGAAAGCATTGAATAAAATACTTTCCTAGTATTTAAATGTTTACTTTTTTTTTTTATCAAAGTAAAGCCAGATCATTTTCCTCTTTTTCTAGCAGCAGAATCTTAAAAATATTTTTATAAAAATGTTGTGTGTAAAAATTACACATGACGGAAGATAATCTTCATGATATGTATCTGTGATGGAAAAGAAAACACTTCAGGTATTCTTCAATAAGCCTTATTAAAAAGAAATACATATGGTTTATTAGAGTATTTATGTTAGAATATTGAGGTCATGAATCAATATCTTAGTTACTCAGAAAAGAAAATAATCGATTTGTGATAACTGAAATTGTATGATCATGTGAAGCAAATTAAAGCATCACAAACAATCGACAATTACAACATATTAAAGTGTTCATTATTCTGATGAAGCTCACTGATTTCCACTCGAGCGTTGCAAACAGGCGATAACGAACGCTTCCATAAATGAGCAAAATAGCCTCACACACTTTTTTAAAGTGTTATTTTTCTTATTTCTTCATTAATATGACATCAAATTTAGAGACTTAGAAAGAAAATAAACTTTTGAATCGAATGCAAAATTGAATAAGTTGTTGTAAATGTCCAAAGTTTATGGTCTTTTACACAGATAAAAATACAGTTCTTTCTAATAAATATAAAAAGTAGTACTTATATATATATTTAGTAAATAAAAGTTTTTGTGTTGCGATATTTAACATTCGTTGATATATCTACTAACGCAAAAGTGAGAAAATTTCATGTGCTAAATAAATAATAATAATAATAATAATAATAAAAAAATAAAAAAAAATTTGCATGCGAACATGTACCATTTGGAAAAACTTTTTTATTTCTAGACTTTTTCGAATAACGTATGATGGTTATATGTAATTTCTCAATATGATAAATAGTTAAACCCATTGAGAAAACATCAATAATAATTGGACTGTCATAAAGTAACGTTCCACGTTTTTAAGCCATTGTTAGTCATATTATTATAAGTACTTTAACCAGATACAGTAACCATAGAAATATGATAGTTATAAAAATTTTCCGCAACGGATTCCCCAAGCAAATGCTAGTCACTGTATTACAAGAACATCAACCAAGCCACAAAAATATTCCATTGTTCAATCGCCACAAAAATATTCCATTGTTCAACATTCAAATCTAACTCTTTCATTCGAAGATGGGCACAACAACATTTGAATCAATTAGTGAAACTTTCAATGTAGTCACAGTTTATGTTAATTAAGCTCTCGTTTGCAACATTTAATGACCTGTTCTAGTTATTTCAACTGTTATATTATTTTAACTGTATTATATTCTCGTGCTTTTTTGAGAATACCAACTTTACAAAATTTGTCAAAATATATAAAATCATAAATTAGTCTGAATTTTTGCGAACAAAAATCAATACTGTTTTTCCATTATTTAAAGAATTTTAAAATAAGAGCTTTTGCCCATGTTAATTTAATTTAATTTTTTAGTTTAATATTTCTGAAAAGTTAACTTGATTTTGAGATTTCAGGCTTTCTTTTGGTTGTTTTATCTAGATTTCTATAATCGCGTCTTAGCAAAGAAAAGGTGTGTGGGGTGGGGGGCGGAAGTCCAGATAAAATGTGATAGAAGAAAGTATGTTGTAATTCTCTGAAAGAATTGTTAATATCATGTAGGAAGTGGAAAAGTAATTTAGAATATAATTTAGCCTTTCTTTTTGTGTACTAACACTTTAGAGGCGTGAATTTTGACGGTAGTGAAAATTTTATGATCGAAATGTATTATAACAGCCTCGATTTCATTATCTAACTGAGGTTGAAAAGGTAAATTTAGGGTTCTTCAAGAAATATTGATTTTTAATATTTGAATTTCTGAAAATTTAATAAATGCTTTTAAAGAAACAATATCTCAGAATTTTTTTTTTTGTTTGTTAATCATTTATTTAAAAGACGTACATGAAATATGTTGTAAAAAATTGTAATTGACTTTATAAAAACTTCAATGAAACAATAGAGAGTTTTTTTGCATACCGTATTTTTGGAAGTCCGTTAGCTTTTCTTCCGAGCGCGCATGCTCATAGGAAATTGCACATGCGTATCTGTAATAATTTTTCCTATGAGCATGCGCGCAAGGGCGAAAAAGCTAACGGACGTCCAAAATATGGTATGCAAAAACTCTCTAATGTCATATTAAATATTAATATTAAAATTTTCGTTTTTTTAAAAACATATTCCTTGAGGCGATATTTAAAAAAATTCTAAATGTCACATCAATGAATTTGTTTCATTAGTAACTATACTTTATTTTATTGAGTTGTCCATTTCAGTATAAGTATTCAATTGATTGTCCTTATTTATTAAAATATAACTTATAAGAAAATTTATAATTACAATTTTTCTTTGTTCTGAAACAATGAAGAATTCATCAGAATGCAAAATATATATATATATTCTTTCTAATGCAGCTGGCAAACACAGACAGCTTGGTCTTTGGATGCCTTAAGCCAAGTGCTGCACAGACGTACTCACTTTGCATTACCCAGGGGGCGCGTGTAACTTGAAGATAAGCCACGGACGCGGAGTAACACTGCCCCTGCAATGCTCTACGATCCTATTAGACTGGGACCTCCTTTTAAAGTGGATTCCGAACCACTACAAACAACCATGGCACCGACGGGACTCGAACCCGAAACCTGTGGTACCGAGCTCCAGACACTCGGCCATTCAGGCCCGCAAATAAATATATAATAGTAATGATTAAATAGAGAGAGGAAAGAAAGGAAAAATTGCAACAATAAAGTATTAATATTCTTTAGGTAAATTGAACACAATTAAAGTCAAGTTGATGCCAGTATCCACCATGATTTTAAAAATAAATTGCAAAACAAACGTAGGAATTATTTGGTGCATGTACATTGGGCCCAGTCTGGCGCTCGGTACCACAGATTTCAGGTGCGAGTCCCGGTGGTGCCATGGATGTTTGTAGTGGTTCGGAATCCACTTTAAACCGTAGGTCCCGGTCCTAATAGGATCGTGTAGCATTGCGGGGCATTGTTACTCCGCGTCTGTGGCTTATCTCCAAGTTACACGCGCCCCCGGGGTAATGCAAAGTGAGTAACGTCTGTGCAGCGCTTGCCTTAAGGCATCCAAGACCAAGCTGTCTAAGTGTTTGCCAGCTGCATCAGAAAGAAAAAAACATTGGGCACAATTACAAATAAAAAATAAAAACAGTGATATTCATCCCAATAAGTATCCATATTTTGGCACTGATTTTATACCAGGAAAACTATGTTAGTATATACTAATATGCAATGGCACTTGTTCTTTCTTTTCTTTTATATTCTTATGGCTGAGAAGATGAGTGAAAAAAATATATTTTTAAATTAATTATTGGAATTACTTTTTTATATCTGATTGAAGTCTTGAATCATCTCAAATTCTTACAGAACTCTTATCCATATATTTAATTAATAAAATATTTAGTTTTTAATATATATTGTGCAACTTTTAGAAGTTCATCATCATTGTTGAATAAAGATGTCGAGTGCCTGAACGCGAAGCGTTCATCTACTCAATGGTATGTGAAGGCAGTAGGAAAGAAAAGTCATGATAAATAGATAATAGTAATCGTATGATTTGAGAGAAAAAAAGAAGAAAGTAAGAAAAATGTAAATCATCGGTGATGGAAACGTAACAAGAAATTTATGATCAGTAAATATGCGTTGAAGTAAAATATCTAAAAAAAAGTGAGCAGGAAATAAGTGATATATAATATCGATAAGTGAGCAGGAAATTATGGCGGTTTGAGGCTTCGATTCCATTTAGAAGTAGAGAAAGGATACTTGTATTTTCCATTCAATTGCGTAAATATAGTTTGTGCCTTGATGAGAGGACTTTCGTGAGTAGCAATGGTATTGAAAAATTTCCAGAAAGTTCAGTAATATAGTTGTCAATAGAATCAATTTTTAAATCTTGATGAATTGTAGAGTTGCGGACAAACCAGGGTGCACCAGTGATAATACGAAGAAGTTTGTTTTGAATAATTTGTACAGATTTCTTGTTAGATTGTGCAGCTAGACCCCAGATTGGGACAGCATAGGTAAGGATAGGCCTGAGAATTTGTTTGTAGAGAAGAAGTTTGTTTGACAAAGTTAATTTAGAAAATTTATTAATGAGTGGTAGAGTGAGATAAAAATTTTTCTAACATTTTCTTTGATTTTTTGAATATGAGCTCGAAACGTAAGTTTATTGTCTATAATTAAGCCGAGATATTTAATATTAGTCGCCCATTCAATTTGCTGATCAAAAAGGGAGAGATTAATATATGGTTGTCTGGCCTGGCCTTTTCGGAAAATGATAGCTTGAGATGTAGAGACATTAATTGCGATGCGCCATTTAGTTAGCCAATCCTCTAGGATATTCAGAAAATTTTGAAGAGTATTGATGACATAAAGAATAGAAGCCCCTTGGGAAAGAGCAGCAGAATCGTCAGCAAATAGGCAAGTGGAAATGTTAGTGCATTGAGGAAAGTCGTAGGTAAAGATATTGTAGAGAATAGGACTTAGCACGCTTCCTTGAGGTGTATCAGCACAAATACGACCGATTTTGGAGAATTCATTATGAAGTCGAACTTGAAAGGTTCTATTTTTAAGATATTTTGTAATGATAAGTGTGATCCAAGTTGGAAATTGAAGTTTGATCATTTTGTAGATCAGTCCATTGTGCCACAGTCGATCGAAAGCTTTTTTTTGACATCTAGAAAAACACCTCCTGTAAAACATTTATAGTTATATCCTTCAGTGATGATATTGGTGACACGTAGAAGTTGATGACAAGTTGAGTGATGTTGACGGAATCCAAATTGTTCTGCTGGAATTATGGAATTTTTATCGCAAAAAGAAGTAATATGTTTCACTAAGAGTTTTTCGTAAAGTTTTCCTACACAGCTAAGGAGACTGATGTGCCGGTAATTTTGAGGAAATTTCCTATCTTGGCCAGGTTTAGGGAACATGATGATATTTGCTTTTTTCCAGATAGGAGGGAAGTAGTGATATTTAGTACAGCTGTTGTAGATTTTGCAAGATGAGTAATGACATTAAGGGGGAGACACATTAAGGCTTTATTTGGAATGTTGTCAGGTCCAGAAGATTTCCGAATGTTGAGATTCTTGATTAAGTTAATTATGTCAGATGGAGAAAAAAATATTGTTATGATAATTTTGATGATCAGCTAGAAAGGAAGTTACTGTATCTTCAACATGCTCAATTTGAGAGTAATCGCAAGGTTCAGTGTTTTCTTGAAAGAGAGTTCAAGGTTTTCAGCAAAAGAGTTCGCTTTATCCGAAGATGAGAATATAAGACCTGAGGATCCAACCAGTGGAGGAATTTTGGGATATTTTTGGTAAAATGTTTGTTAACTTTTGAAGAGAGAATTATCTTCTGGATTTAGGCCTAATAAAAATTCATTCCATCTGTCATTTTTTAATTTGTGAATCATTTGCTTTATTTCTTTTTGAAGCTTGTTGACTGATTGCTTGAACGGAGGAAACCTGGTATCTTGCCATAATTTACGAATTCTGTTTTTCCGCAATTTTAGAGGTGATTTCAGTAGGAAGTTTTTGGTGTGGTGTACTGAGTTCTTTTAGATTTGCTAGCAAGGTTGATAGCAGAAGTAACAGCATAGTTAAATTTATCAATTATTTTGTCAATATCTTGAATATTGGAGAGGACTGGATTACCAAGAATGCTTTGAGAGAGAATTTTAGTAAAAATATTCCAATTGGTAATTGTGATTATGCTATTGAGGAAGGGCGTAAATGAATTATGAGAGACTTCAACTATCACAAGGTTATGATCACTGGAAAGATCGTTGATAGAAGAAGCAGGCCCGGCGTTTAAATTTTTAAGAAGTGCGATGTCAAGAGTACTATTGCAAGGATTGTGAAGGCAGAAATATGTGGGATCATTAGGAGCAATAACATTGAATGCATTAAGATTTATCAATCGAAGAGAATAGTACCATTTATGTTGCTGCGTCCATTATTCCATGCAGGATGCTTGGAATTGAAGTCACCAAGTAGAAGTACTTGTTGATTGGAGTTCGCTATTGTATCAAGTTCTTGTGTGAGGAATCTACCAATTGGAGGGCGATAAATGCTAGCAACAGTAATTTTTAGGTTATTCTTGAGATTAATAACGATAGCAGAGTTTTCAAAAGCTGGTTGTAGTAAAATGAATTTGATGATGATTAATATTTTTATGAATGCAGATAGCCGTGCCTCCTCCTCTGTGGGTAAGACGATCGGAGCGATATATGATATAATTTGGAATTTTGAAGGAATCGCCTGGCCGAAGATGTGTTTCTTGGAGAGCAATTACATGAGGTTTATTTTCAGATATAAAATTTTTTAATTCATTAATTTTTCCTTTAAGACTATTGGAGTTCCATGTCTCTTGTTCCATGTTCTCTTGTCCATGTTCCATCGAGGGTCTCTTGTACAGAATTTGCTATGAGGATAGAATTCTTGACATTTATAGCATTGGCTGGGTCCTGATTTTCTTCTGAGTGGCTCAACTTTGACCCTAAAGTAATATAAGGTGGATAGATCGAAAATTCTTTTGTTTTGTTCATTTTTGGTAGAACTATTAGGTACAGAGGTAGATTGCCGGTACCAGCACGATTACGAAGTGGAGTGATGAATTCAGAATGAAAGTTGAGAATTTGGAGTTCCTGCATGATGATATCAATTGGGAGATCTGAAGGCAGTCCGCGAATTACAACTTTAAGTTGCTTTTCTTGGGGCAATTCAAATGTATGACCTTTAAGTTTCAGGTGATTAATTTGCTTCAGTATGGATCTGTAGTCATCAGGTGTGGTTGGAAAAACTTTTAATTTGCCTCCAGAAAGGCGTCCTTCAATCTTTGAATTTGTAATCTGGTTGAAGTTTTAAGAATTTCAGTAGAATTTTGTATGTTGTCAATTATAATTGGAGGAACATATTTAGTAGTATGGGGGGGGCAGGACAAGAAGAAGCAATATTGGGGTCATCAGTGAGATCTGTGTCCATACTGTTTTCGTCCAGATGTAATTTATCAACATTTTTGAAATGTCTTCAATTTTAGCAGGAGGTATGTTGTCTGCATCACTAGGACCAAGACTTTCATCGGGGTTAAGGCAAGCAAATTTGGAAGATAACTTGATAACAGTGGGATCACTGGTATTAGGCCGTTTAGCTAAATTTTTTTTCTTTGCTTTTGTGTGACCTTAAGTTTTTTCTTTTAGTAGGAGTAGTTACCGAGTTGTTTGAATCATTGAGTTTCAGCAAGATGAGACTCATTTGCTTCCTTAAATTTTTATTGGTAATATTAGAAAGCGTAAGTTGTATAAAAAAGATTTAAATTAGGTATTTGAGGTTCAATTTTTAAGCAATTTTCAATGTTGTTCAGATGATCATTGAGGTTTTCGCATTCAATGAATGATGAAAAATTGTTAATGCTAATATTAAGTTGATCAATTTCTTGAATAAAGTTAAACGCTGTCGGGTTAGTATTAACGTCAATCAAATGAAGCATGCTGGTTGATTGGTCAGCAGGGGGAGAGAGACATGGTTGTGCTGTTTGAGGAGAGCGAAACTCCTTCATCAACAGCCATAATAGAATAAAATAAACAAAACTAAATATTTAAAAAACTACTGACTAAAACAGAAAATAAATATGCACTTTACTGAGTAAAGGCAGTGAGAAACGCTCGTAGCTAAAAAAGCCCAAACAATTCTGCGCCTACACAGTAAAATACAGAAGAAAAAAAAAAAAAAAAAGAATTCTAGAATTTAGCTAAAAGTTCTAAAAAAGAATTCTAGAATTTAGCTACTCATTTTATACAACAAAATAATAACATAGAACCAAAGAAATCGAATAGAGAAAGGTAATAAAAAGAGATTAAGACAGAATAAGAGGGGAAAAAAATCACATACCAATGAGGAAGAAACATTAGAAAACAAACCACTTTAGAAGTTCAATATTTAATTAAGGGAAAACCCTACCCCTCTCTCTTTTTGTTATAGTTCAATGACATAAGTTCACGAATAAACTGCAACCGTATTAAGTTTTGGCTTTAACACTAGCGCAGAAAGTCTGCGCAGTACAATATTTTTTTTTTTCACTCACACAGCCATTCAACCGATCTTTGGTTACAATCTTTAGCGTAATTTTTCAGAAATATCTCTAGTTTTGTTTTCATTAAATTAAAAAAGGTTTTTCGTAAAAGGCCATTTTAATCTCGAAATTTGTGCAGGAAACTAGAAAATCTATGTCTACCGGTATCCAGAATTTAAATACTTTTGGTAAGTATTTAACGACCTTGATATTTTAAGTAGTTATATGATTTTTATGTTATTTTGTAATAATGAAAAGGAGTTAAGCTAATATGATCTCTAATTGTCAGTTTCATTAAAAAGTAGATTAAAATCGTTAATATTTCATATAAATAATGTTTAGGTCAAGTTGTACAAAAGTTCAATGTAGGTCATGGTCCTATATATTACTGCGTAGTTTTACCTTGGCAGTAAAACAATGATTACTTGGCGTACAATTAAGCTAATAAAATATTGTTATTTATATGTACATTACAATTCAAATATAAATTTTTATTTATTTTCATTGTTATTGTACTTTTATCTTGGTTTAGATATTATCTAATATTTGGATTAGTTTTTTTTTTTTTTTTTTTTTTTTTCCTCTTGTGAAAAAAAATGTACGAGATGGGGAAAAAAAATCATGACTAATTCTTTTATTTCTCAAAGTTCACGAGTGTCGAAAATTCACTTTATTTAGGATAACTTAGATAATAATATAAATATTACGATAAATAAAATTGTAATGTGATATTTTTCTTTAATTTTCAGAAATATTTTAATTTTTGTAGATATTCTTGTATTTTATTATTGTTTATTCTTACAGGCAAGTTCTTTTTCGTAAATCTCCATTTAATTTTAAGACTTAAATTTCGATGCAGTTCATTACCTTTTAGAATTTTGTTGTAATTTATAATTCTTTTAATAGGTTGTGTAATATATTTATTATTTTTACTTTTGTTGGAACTATAAAATTGTCTTTAGCTCTATATTATTTAAAAATTGACCATATTGGGATGCAATTTCTGTATTTATTTAAAGCTGAAAACTTCAGAATAGGAAAAAGTAAAAGTGAAAAAATAGTAAGATTTAAAATTTAATGAGCAATTTACATGAATTGAACTTGCCTGTAAGAAGAAGAAAATATAGAAATATCTAAAAATTAAAGAATTTCTAAAAATATAAATTATAACAATTTTGTAATTGAAAACATCATATGATATAATTATTAATGGATGAGTAAAAAAAAAAAAAAAAACTCATGCTGTCAACTAAATTGCTACCTTAACATCATTTAATTTTAAGGAAAAAGCAGTTTTATAAGCGGAAAAATATGCAGAAATAAACAAAGTAATGGAATCTTAAAATAAGAATTATTTTAAAATATACTAAGGTTGTGTTTAAATGCGTTATTTTTAAATGATCTATCTCGCTTTTATATCTGCCATGAGGTTTACAATGCTAACTGTTGTGCATGCCTTCCACTTCTCTTAACGTAATCGCTGCTCTCTGTATTTGCACTTTGTTAACATTGCAGACATGTTAGATACACTACATCAGTGGTCTTCCAGCTTTGTCAATTTAAGGAACCCTATTCGGCATAAAATTGTTTTGTGGAACTCGGGATCATAAACAATAGAATATCCACAATCTATGTAGTACATACACAGAAAATGTTTTAATATTCTTTTATTATATTATAACAAAATTAAAAGTATTGCAGAATAAAGTTGGTATGTATAAATAAAATCTTCAATATTAATGATGGGAATGAGCTTGCTTTGTTTCAAATCAAGATCTTATTTGTACTCGCATTTTAACGAAGAATCTATTATTCGTTCAACCAGTTCTTTCTGTTCTGCCAGTAATAAATTCTAATTTTTATGGAAATTTTTAAATAGATTTTTAATTTAATCATGAATTCTTTATTGAGAGAAATAATACCCGATAGGGCTTTTTAATTGTAAAATATGCTTCCAAATTGTGTCCTTAGCAACTTCATTCAAATTTATTCCATTTTCGATTAGAAAATTATTTATTGTCGGGTTAGTTTAAAGTATTGCACATTATTATTATTATTCACATAAAGATTCCCTCAAATCTAATTTTAAAAATTAAAGCATTGATTTTATTATTCAGTGTAATAATATTTATTTTAAGGCCTTGAAGAGATTTATTAAATTCATTTAAAGTTGTTAATATATTTGTCAAATATGCCAATAGCTGGATTTGAGGAATCCACATTTCATCTTTTAATTGGATAAATCGATTTAAGATTTTAGCACACAACAACCATTGCACTTCCATATGTAACAAGGTTATGTGTGACAGTTAGTTCTTCTCATAACAAACTAAATCTTGAATTTAATTTTTTTTTTTTTTTTTTATAAAATTACTTATACCACTTCATCCAAAATGTTCTTAATGTTTTTGACATTCTTTTTGCTACTGTTGACAATGAAGACAAGAATGAGAATGTTGAATATGTGAAACTACTGCAATAATTCATGATATATCTCCTTTTTTTCTTGTCCTTATTTTAGAGGTTTTCAGTCTCCAAAGATTTTTGCACCATCAGATGTAAACTTTATATGTCACCAAATATGTGAACTTAATTGCCAACTTAGTTCGTGTTTTTGCAAATCTGAATTAATAAGTTTAAAAATTTCTACTCCATTAGTTTTTCTTACTAGTGGTTTACAAAAAGAGCTTATTTTCTTGAATTGAAGAATTAAAAACATAGCCATTTTGTATTGATTCTTTAAGACAACAGCATCTGTAGATTATTTAATTGCAACTTAAACGATGTGTGGATTTAATCGACACGAAAGTTCATGTTCACAGAAATGTGCCATTTCTTATATTTGCCCTGCCACTGCTATAAGAAATTGTATGCTATTAATGCCTTTAGTAAAATTATCTCCACTTTTTTGTAAGAAATTACATCTGTAAAAAGACTTTATTAATTTTTGACAATTATATATGCTTCACCTTCCCTGGTGATTTGATAATTCAAAAAAGGGAGCCTCAAGAGATGCTTTATCAGAAAACATGTATTTAGAAAATGCATTCTTTTTGCTTATTAGATCTTCATGTTTGCATTGAAAGTATTCAATAAATATGGATGATTCAATTCTAATGCCTTTTTCTTTACATCCTATGTCCAAGAAAATTCAAATGCTAAATAGTTTTCATCATATTCCCACTTTTTCTTTCTGTATTCTGATAATTTACATTTTTTATATTTATCTGGTAAATGTTCTTTGGATTCTCAGGAGATAAATTAGAAGCACTTTTTGTCCTTTATTATACTGGCTATATTATTGCCATTTCTTTTTAATTATCCAGTTTTTAACCAGAAATCTATGTGCAATAGGTTTATTAAAATGATATAAATTTTTTAATTTTAAAAGAGTTGCAAAAGGCCTATCTTGGAACACTTTTATAATAACAAAAAAAGAGTTGAATTATATAAGTACAATTTACACTCACTTAAATTATAGTAAGCAGTTGAAATATCCCCTATTCATGGTAGGCACAAATACCGCATTCATTTGTGACTGATGTTTGAATGAACATGCACATAAATAATTGTTTACCTTCAAGCAGTGTTCCTCTCAAAGGTGCTTCAAGAGAAGCATCACCACTGCCATATTACAAACTGTCATCAATTGTGTTGACTGCAGCACCAATCCAGTTTGCAGCTGTTGTGCTTAAATTGAAACTTTTATCCCTCCTCCTCCCCGTTTCAGTGATGTGATAGCAACTGTTGTTAAAACAATTGCAATTAACTTTGGAATCTTGTTATATTTAATTGCTGTCATCAATATACTGGTGGAATTACTAGATTACTGATAAGCCATTATGGAACAAAAGGGAGAAAAATTAAATAAAATTGTCTCTAAAAAAAACTTTTGTAATAAAAAAGTATAAAATTAATAAGTTATTAATAAACACATGTAAGCAAATTAATGTGACAAACAAATTCAAGTTGAATATATGAAATTGATTAGAAAATAATCATTGACTGAAAAGAAGGGAGCTAGCACAGTTTTGCTTATTGTGGTTTGCGATATAGAAACACAATGAGTGCTGCTGTCACACTGAAATGCAAGTTTCTGCCAATTAAACTGGCTATGCTTTACTTCGGCTCCTTCACCTCCACTACATGTCTCCTTTTGTCAATTCAGAATTTTTCTCATTTTGATGATTATTTTATGTATATGGAACCCTTTTAGTACTCTTCGTAGAGCACCAGGTTTCCATGGAACACAATTTGAAAACCTCTGCATTGCATTAATAGGCAATCGGGATGGTAGTTTGGCAGTTTAGGGTTCTGCTTTTTTTTTTTTGTATCCCAGTTACTTTTTCCAAGACTCCTAAACAAGCAATGTTTATAAACCTTGTGTTACATTATAAATAATTGCTGGTTTATGGACTTGATGAAACAGGTTTGATGAACTAAAAATTTTTGGTTAGCTCTCAAAAGCTTTTATATAGCTATAGGGAATAACTAACTGCATTCTGATTGGCAGAAATAGTTCTTGAAATAGGAAATCTGTGTTATTCTCCATTTATTTCATTATATTTTTCAAAATATATACATTTATATGGTGAAAAACCAAACCTGCTTTTTAAAGCAAATCAAAGGAGCTGTGAATTAAAAGAATATTTTAATTTATATTTTATTTAATTTTAAAATTTAATTAAAATGATCAATTTTATTATGTTATTAGTATAATGAGGCATAAATAGCCCAGCTTTTATGTTTTAAGTATACAATTTGTAGTAATAATTATTAAAAATAAAATGTTTAAACCTTTTTATTATATTAATGAGTTTTATCTTGTGAATCTTCTGCATTTTTGATAATAAAAATATGTCCATTTAAGAAACTTTCCTAGTTATTGCTATAAACAAACCAGTACTTGTTTTTGTAACAAATAATTAATCACAATATATATATGTATATATATATATATATATATATCCTACAAATATATTTTTTCTTCAGTAAATACATAATTGAATGTTGTGGCTTGAGAAGGTTATAATTTCTAACATTTATAGAACTTTCAGAATCGCATCATTGCATAATTGTTTTATATGTAAATTTATGTAGTGAATGACCAATATAGTGCATTCTAGTTTGTTTTTTCTAATAATAATGTGCATATAATTCTTATTTTGCTTCATGCTTTGATAAAGAAAAAAAGAAAAAAAACTTAATTTCTTAAGATGGATTATATGCAACTATGTACAATCTTGTCCCTTCTCTTCAAATAACTAAATTTATAAAACACTATTAGAAATGTTGGTGGAAAAATATAAGCTTTCATGTAAGAGAAAAAGTAAATCAAAGCAATCTACAGAAGTTGATGAAATGCGACATACATTATACATGTGTATGTTAGTGGATTTAAAGGCTTAGAATGTAGGCCTATACAAAATTAAAAGTATTTTACAGAAAGCAAAATTAATAATTAGCTCTAATTCTAATAATGATTTTGATTTCTAAAAAAAAAAAAAAAAAAAATGCAGATTATTAATATCTTGATATAATTATCTTTTGTTGATCATAATTTTTCAGTATAGAATTTTCATCAATTACAACTCAAAATTGTAAAATCTTATTTAATTGACATCATTATGCTGCACTAATTAAAATACTTATTTACAATCAAATCATTTTTCATGCAAATTATAAAATTAAAACACAAATGAAGTTTATCATGTTTTAATTGTCAACTGCTATATTGTTTTAGTGTTACAAATATCTTTGATTTTATATTTATTAACTAGAAGACCCGGCCACGCGTTGCTGTGGCTTTCTGTATTTCGTTCAATTATTAGATACTATAATTGATATTGTTAAAGGAAGTGATTGGTCAAGAATGATGAAAAGATCAAATTAAGTTTCAACAAATAGAAAATGTTTAATTTTTATTAATTTAATGAATGAGGTAGATAATGTTGATTTTTAAGACTGTTTTATAATTATTTTACGTCATATAATTTTTAATAATCATTACTTTCATTTAACTAAGAACTAAGCGATGAACAATATTTCTTGTTAGTCTGTCTTTCGTCGAAATAAATAAATTCGATGGTTTTACGTGAGCATGCAATACGTGAGCTGCCCATGGGAGAAACACGGATTCTGAGGTTAGATTTTTGGTGGTCGTTTACTGAAAATGATAATTGAAAAATACAATACAATTAAAATAAAATCGGGATATAATAAGAACAGACTTTAAAAAAATTCACAATAAAATACAAATGCAAACGATCGTTTAAGGTACACGAATACCTTCGAAGGAATTTTTTTTTGAAATTTTTTATCTTTGTACACATTTTTGGATTGAATGTATCTAAAAACTAATGATTTCACATAAAAAAAAAATTCATTATTTTTTTTAATTTTTATAAGCTAAAATAAGGGAAAAATGGCCAAAAATTGATACTGTTACAAAACCTGAAATCAAATCAATATTTTTTAAATTTCTAAGTTTGTACTAACATTTTACAGTGAATAGACCTCTGGTAAATTTATATCTTTATTATTTATTATTTTGTGCTAGTTTAAAGGCTGTTGACACAAAATTCTTCCAAAATTTGCATGTAATTCCAAGTTTAACAATTGAAATAAAAAATATTTATGTAGCTATAATCATTTCAGAAGTCTATTTCCTGTAAATATTTATGAAAAACATAAATACAAAGTTTTTGTAGCATTTGGATCAAAATTACTTGTGTTATGGTGTTTCACATGAAAACAAAAAGCATAAAAATTCCTTCTGAGAAAAAGCTAAAAACAACTTTTAATTAGATATATTACTTTTAAAAATGTTGTAAATATATTAAAATGCCATTGAATTATCAAGTTCATAGTCTTATTTATTAAAAAATATAGTTTTGTTTTTCCTTAAAGCTGTAAATATTTTCTGAGCTTTGTTTTTGAAAAAGTTAAAATTTGCTTTCGACAAACTTTTTTTTTTACAACTTCCTCCTATTTGCAAAGGCTTTTTAATATGAAATTACCTAAATTTAAAATATTTAGCCTTTTTGCAAGTGTATTGATTAAATATATTCAAAACCTTTGAATTTCACATAAAAATATCAACTTTAACTATTCTTTATATAATTTATTCTTTAAAATATGGATAAGCATTGCAAAAATGTGATATTGTTGCAAAATTTTATAATTCAAAAATAAATAAAACATGAATAGTTTTTTCCTTTGCAAGTATTTTTATGCTGGGAATATCCTTATGTAGGTAATATACTGTTTTCAAATTTATATCTCAATTATTTATACATTTTTGTATGCTTAAAGTTTGTCGACACAAACTTTTTTACAAATTCTTAGTTTAAAAACTAAAATAAAAATAATTTATGAATTTAGGTTAATTTTCATGTTCTATTCCTTTCATACATTTAAAGAAAACTTTTACATGATGTTTCAAAGCATTTAGAACAGAAATATTTTTATTGTGATGTTTTGAATGAATACAAAATGCATAAAAATTCAAATAAGAAATAATTAAAACCAACTTTTAAATATAAATAAAAACAAATGTACATACATAAAAATGTTATTGAGCTTTAAATTCTCCTTTATTAATATAAACACTTATTTATTTGTTTTGTTTTCTTTAAATAACTTCCAACTTAAAGTACCATTTATCAATTTTCTTCGACAATATTTAAATCACTCAAATTTATAACTCAAATTCTTTGTTTTTCAAATAACAAAAGTTTTTAAAATAAAATGTCCTTGATTTTCAACTTGCAACTATTATAATACCTTTTATAAAATTTTAATGTTATCATTATATCAAATAATTGCAGAGTTTACTTCATTTTCACACTTTTCTAAAAATCCTTAAAATTCATCATCTTTTTTTAAAATTATATTGTCTATATTATATTATCTTGTTAGATCACATTTCATTTCAGAATTCTTAATCAAATACAACACATGTTGACAAACTTTAAGCATAGAAAAGTTCAATGTTTTGATTCACAACTTTTCATTCAATATATTTTATTCCAATTCAAATTCAAACTTAGAAAAAATATATTGATAATCAAATCAGGTAATACTTACATACATTTGATTTATTTCTCATAGAAATAATATAAATTTCATACAATATAATTTTCCCAAGATTTAAAGTAGTACATAAAACAATAATATTCAGAACATGAGAATTTTACGGTTATGTAGTACAGGCATCGAGACACGGCGCCATTCTTTTATTGTGGTATATCTTTCGTCTGTGGTGGAAACAAACTTTTTACTTCAACGATGAAATTAGTGCAAATAAGAATTCTGCAATTAATTATCGAAATAGCAATAAAATAGTCATTATATTGTTCGAAAAATGAAGCCACGATTCCTCTAATTGCAGTATTGCAACCCTAAAGAAATTGGCGGAAAAGTGGCGAAAATTCAGGGTTGCAAGATTGGCGCCTTCCTCAATGGTATTGTTGCCACTACATTGGTTTGCCAAAGAAATTTTAAAAAATATTTAGGGGTGGACCACCCTTATCACTTAGGGGTTTATAGATTACAACCGATTCGCAGACCTACCAAATATGCACAAAATTTTCATAAGAATCGGTCAAGCCGTTTCGGAGGAGTTTGGCAACAAACACTGTGACACGAGAATTTTATATATTAGATTTTGTTGTATTTAGTTCAGTTTTTTTAAAGGATTGTACTTACCATATTATTTGAAAATATAATTGAATACTATGCAAGTACAGGCAAAGGAAATAATACAACAATATAATTTTAAAATTTGCTGATAATATTTGTAAATACCAATGTTACAATTATCAAGAGAGATTAATGTACAATTACCAAGTTTTGATGATTAGTTATTAAGGAATAGTAGTGAAAATACTTTATTGGTTGTTGAAATCTATTTGATTACATAATTTCTCTATTTCACTTTTATTTATATTA
The DNA here is from genome assembly GCA_021605095.1 of Caerostris extrusa. NCBI lineage: Eukaryota > Metazoa > Arthropoda > Arachnida > Araneae > Araneidae > Caerostris > Caerostris extrusa. The sequence continues at coordinate 130,922 of BPLR01016730.1, forward strand.
ACGTTTATTATTTTCAGATCCGTTTGCCGATGCTATCCGGGCAGATGAGCAAGGTGGTCAGGATAAACTAATTCACGTTAGAATCCAACAACGTAACGGCCGCAAGACATTGACTACAGTTCAGGGTATATCGGATGATTACGACAAAAAGAAAATTGTAAAAGCTTGCAAAAAGGTAAGTATGAGTTAGGTCTTTTTATGAAAGCAATGTTCTTTTATGACAATTCTGAAAGTTCTTAAGGTTATTCAGTTAGGGCAGTATTTATTTATTCATACATTCACATTGTTACTAATGTGTGTGCATTATCTATATTCTGTAATTTGATCTTCAATTATATATCATGCATAATTAAATTGCTTTGGATTTTCTGATTTATGTTGAACTCATTGCTACAAAAAAAAAAAAAAAAAAAAAAAAAAAAACTAAAAGAAATGTACATAAACAGTTTTACTGAGATTAAATCCAAATGATAAAAATATATGTTGAATGTACGAATTCAAAAGTTACATATGTCTGATTATGTTACATGTGTGGCTCTGAACATTTTTCAATTGCATTTTCACATTTTAAAAGCTCTAATTAATTTTTAAAATTTTTAATTTTCTTCACAACAAAGAAATCACAAGCCCCTATCTCTGTAACAAAACTCCCAGTGTTAAAATGAATCAGATTACAACATCTCATTAAAAGCATCAGCCTTAAAGAAATCACCTTCAAAACATTCAGTTTTTATGAAAGATCAGCCTCAAAGTTTGTGCAGAAAGGGATCCTCTCAAGGTTTTGAGAGGATCCCTTTCTGCACAAACCAGGATATCATCTAATCAGCTAGCGCCTCTTAAGGCTTTTATAGTTCTCGACTTGAATCAAATGACAGTGCTCAGAAGCAAGTATGCAGTGTTGTTATACTTCATAATAGTGAATTCCTTGCACAGAGAGAAAATTTTTAGTATAACCTCCATCCTCCGATTTAAGATCTCTCTGGAGAGATTCTGAGGCTCTAACTCGGCTCCCCAATACTGTAATTGTTGTAGCTTTTACCACCTTAAAATTTTTTTTATTTTTAACTTTAACCTTTTTATTTTTGGGCATCGACAACGGACTCCCTAATTGTACCTATAGCTGTAGCTTTTCGATCTCTTGCTTTAATTGTTCTCAAGCAAGAGATGTTTTTCCTAAATTTTAAATTGTTTTATTTTTTATTAACATTCTATAATTTAAGCAACTTCATTTAATGCCAATTTTCTTATTAATTTAAGATGTGGAGGTTTTGTGGTTCTTAAAACCACCAAGGAACTCCGTAATCGGTACGCCCGTTGCCCCCACCATACCAGCGAAGCACACCTGCTACTTAAAGCTGTGCAACGCACATCACGCAGGTAAATACAAGACCATTGAGTGCATCCAACCAATTGAAGCACCAAGAAAATGCTCCTTGAAAGACTAACAGGATGGTGGGAATGTCCCTCATGCCAAGCATACTTGGCAACTCTCCCATCTCTATAAACTGCAAAAAGGCAATAAGAAATCCTGCATAATATTAGAACACTGTGGTGTTGTTTTATTTAATTAAAACATTTTTACGCATCATCAAAGTATAGAAATACTTCCTCTTTTCTTTTGAACTAATTGGATATATTCCCTCAAGTTTTCATTACATTCAAACCATCTCCACAGACTGCAGCTTCATTTTTTTTTTACTGTGCTTGTAAACAAATCGCTCTGAACTTCAACTGCCGTTCGATATTTTGTGAGTTCCTTAAAAAGTGAATTGTTAAAATTAAATGATTGATCTGTATTTATTTTACCATGAATGGTTATCTTATAATAATTTTGAAGTTTACTGTAATATACTGTTTTAATAGATTTATGATATTCAATCTATTTTTTAAAATTAAATTGCATAAAAATATTTTCTTTTCCATATTAAGTAAATGGCAAGTGTTTTTAATAATGTATATTATGCATATATAGGTATTCTGAGTAGGGAGAAAGCCTGGAAATTTAAACTGTTATTAGCAGTTTTCAGGTATTGCATATTGTCTATAAATTTAATTTAATAATATATCAATTTATCGATGATAATCTTATTATGTATATAAATATATATATATACACACACACACACATCTTGAACACAATCATAAGGATATTTTATATAATATGTGATTGCTTTATAATCTAATTTGCTATTGTTCAATTATTGTTATTGCGGTAATTAGTAGTAGTATTCCATGTTTTATAACTTAAATTTTCTTTTAGGAATTTGCTTGCAATGGTACTGTTGTGGAGCATTCGGAGTACGGAGAAGTAATCCAACTTCAGGGAGACCAGCGCAACAATATATGTCAGTTTTTGACGAAAGTTGGCATTGCCAAAGCTGAACAGCTTAAAATCCATGGTTTCTAAATTGCCTTAGAGTTTTTAAAGACATCAGCTATGTGGAGTACATTCCAGATTAGGCTAATTTGTAATACTTTGTCTGAAAATATGTTTGCTTGTTTCTTAAATTTATATATTTTGGAATGTTGGAATAAACTTGAAACTTAACGTAACGAACAAATAGTCATGTTTAGTATTAATGATCCCTCTTTTGCATGAAAAATGTGTAAGTTATCCACATAATGATAAATTTTAATAAAGTTTGATTTTGTGTATTTTTTGAATTTAATTTATGTATTGTTCAGAAGTTTATAAAGCTATTTATATGTATAAAAAATTGACTTTCAAAAGTTTATATGTGAAATAATTCTATTATAAAATAAAATCAATAATTTATATTTAGCTTTTAAAAGACTTACAATTTCTGTATAAAGTTTTGTTCAAGTTGAGATTTGTGTTCTTAATTAATATCAGCATATTCAGAAACAGTTTTTCCTTGTTAATCATTTCAAGTTATTGGAAATCAAATTCAAAACTCTTCTACCTATCATGAAAATGCTTCATGATCGAATGAAAATGCTTCTACCTATCTTCTTCTATCATGAAAATGCACTTTCCTTTATTTAAAAAATTATGAATTAAATTATATTCTGAAGATAGAAAAATGTTAGTTCCATCTATTCCATTTTTAAGATAATTTATAATCAAGTTATTAACTTAAGATTTCAGAAATAAAGAAAAAAAAAAAAATGTTTAGCATTACCAATAGTTACTAATTTTTTTTTTTTATATAGAAAAGGAATAATTATCATGCAAAAGAGTATTAGAGTAGCCCCCTTCCCATTAATTCTATGAATTGTTTGAATTGTATTCGTCACAACTACAGTTGGAAGTGTAAAATTTAATTTTGTCTTCCTTTTTGCTGTTGAAAATTCAATATGAAATGTTGGCTTAAAAAAATTAATTGAAAATTTAAGAATCTAATTTGAGTTTTGAATGCAAATTTGAACTTGTATTTATTTTATTGAATTATATGCTATTCCCGATTTACGGAAGCAAATTTAAAAATTTTCTGATTAGAAGGCAAATTACAAATGGCTTCCTGCTTTTCTTTATCATAAATTGCAATTCTTTGTTTTAAAGTGGAATAAGGAACGATTTAACTTTTAATATGTGGTTTTTTTTTTAATAAATTTATGTATCTAAATTCCTATAACTGCTGATTTTTTTTCCCTATGTATTTGTAAAGTTAAAAAAAAAAAATTTTTTTTTCTTCAATTAATCAGTGTTTAATTAAAATATTTCCTTGCTATTCCCATTTTCCTACATTTTTTATTTTAATTGTATTTACTAATTATAATGTTACACATTGCACCTGCTTTTTTTATTTAAAAGGTGGTATTTATGTGTGAAACTTAAAATATTTGATCAAAGAAAAGTGAGATAATCACATTAAAATTCAATTCGCTTAAAAATGGATAATTATTTGAACATACGCTTGTCAATAGATTATTTAAAAGTTTTTAACTCTTTATTTTCTTAGATCTGAGTATTTAATTCAGTGCTTAAGTATTAAATTCAGTGCTTAAGTTATGTTATAATGATTAAAAATGTTTTAATTATGATAATTATCTGTGATAATATGCCATCTTTTAATATTGTATTAATATTAATACTTATTTTGCAATAATAATTTAAATTGATACCTGCTTAACAATTATTAAAAGTCTAGAGGAATGGGGTTTTTTTTTTCAAAGGAATAACATTAAGAAATTAATTTTTTAATATTAAAATTTGGATACGATTTTTACTTTCATCTTTGAACAAGCAAATTATGTTTATAAAAATTATAGGCAGTGGAAGTATCAATTGTGGATTACTTAATGTTAAAATGTGGAAATTTGAGATAAATGTTAAGATTGAATAAAATCAAAATCACATTTAAAATATAAAATAAGCAAAAAGAAATGTTAAAAAAAAATTGTGGGAGTAATAAAAATTCTAGAAGTAAGGAAAAATAGGAATTGACATTTCAAATGTCCATAGTTAAATGTTGAAATTCGATCACAAATTTTTTATTGTAATATTATGGTACTTGTGTTTTATTTTTAGCAATGGTTGGAAGGCTTCTTTGTCATAGTAGAGTAGTTTTCCGTATAAGTAAGTCTCACAATTTATTTTAGGTTTCTTGAATAGTTGTAACAAGTTTTTTTTTTTTAGCTCCTATGAAGAAATTCTCTTGCGAATTATTTGATTTTCAATTCTCAGTGTACCAAATATAGTTTAATATAGTTTTGTTTTTATGACTATGCAAATGCTATTATTTAAAAACATTAATATTAGAAGAAAAGAAAAAAGGATTTATATTCACTACACATTGTTAATGTGAATATCTAAATACAAAGAATTATTGATCCGTGTAAAGAATTCCTACTTTTCATCATCAAAAATTTATATGAATGTAAAGGTGCTTGTAAATGTATAAATTATACTAAAATAGCAAATATATAAATTTAAAATGGCTATTCATTAATTTTAAATTATTTACAAAATAGTATGAAATCACACTGTACAATGATGTGTAAAAAAAAAAGTGAGAATGATTTCAAACTCAACTAAATCTGCATGTAATGTTAATATTACATATATACATAGTTTTTCGTTGAATGATACACATACTTTCGCAATAATTATGTTTATATATTTTTCTAGTCATTTCTATGTGCTAATTCATACAAACTAATAACTTCCCAATAGTTCTGAGGGTTATACTTAATGCTACTGAAAGCAGTAATAATTAGTATCCAAACTACAATGATTAAGAAAGCCATAACGCTTTATATGAAAATTGTTGCGATTTCTTCAATACATTTCATTTTAATAATTGGAATTTGCAAATTATTTTCCTCTATTAAAAATGTTGATGTTATGAAGAAGCTTTTAATTTTTTTGGGAAGAAAAATTTCGTCTGTCGATTCTGAAGAGAATATTGATTCTTAACTTGTTTGCTTCTTTTATAATTAGTTTTAAATGGTTTTTATTTTTCCCTTTAGTTAAAAATTTTTTTAATATGAGCACGTTTCGGTGGGGAGTTCATAACAGCCACAAAAGGACAGTGTGAAAAATAAAATTGATTCTAATTCTTTCTAATTTATTCGATTAGGGTGTGTGTTGCTTCAATCAGGTCGAATTGGAAGGGGTGGATGGAAATCGGAAGGCTGAGAGTGTGAAACTGAGGAAGTTTGCTGGACAGCAGGGCCTGAAAAAAAAGGGTTGTTACCCAGATATTATAATTGGTCATCTGAATCAATTAAATCATCTGTAAATATTTCATTGTTCGATTTCATGATTACTGAATAGTTGTATTGTAGATAAAGTTTACAAATTACTGAATTTTTAAAGTTTTATGGAGAAGTTTCTGTATTAATATTTTTGTAATCAATGCTGAAAGATTGTTTTAGGATATTACTCAGTTCTGCTATTCTTCAAGAGATGAAATAGTGTAAAAGAAATTTTTTATCTAGCATAAGAAAATTTAAATGTTAAAATAAGTTTCTTCTATAATCATACAAAGCAACAACTAGCTGTTATAAAAAAAAATCAAATTAAAGTATACACATCAAAATTCGTGAGCGAATTCGGAGTTTATTATTTTTCCCAATTTTATTTCTACTAAAAACTCTTAGTTGCAAAAATAACAGATTTATAATTTGCTTCCTCAGTTTTGAATAAAATATAATTAGATTTTATTGGGACGAAAAATGCTAAGTTGAAATCAAAAATTTGGATACTTTTTTTGATAATCCTCTTTCTTTTGATAATTTTATTTATTTCAATCAAAAAATTTATCATTCCGTTAAAGGATATTCGGAAATTTCGCTAAATTTGTTTCATTGCTTAGGAATCTTGCACGGATTAAAATTCCTGGAATTCTATATAGAGAATTGAACAATTGTAAAAGAATCATTAAAAAAAGAACTAAAAATCGTTTTCTCCATGACATAAACCTAGAACTTGAGTGGAACACAGGTGGAAATAGGATGATACTTTTGAGCGAAGAAGGCTGAAAATTAAACTTGTAGATTGTTAAGCCATTATATATTATTTGCAATAATAATCTATGCTATCTATAATTCAAGGGTGTATTGATACATTAAAAAAAATTAATTAAACATTAGAAGGAGAGGTTTCAATTTTAAACTTTTCAGGAAAGAGTAAAACATATTAGTAAACGATCTAATTTTTGTTTTGTTAGCCGCAGCATTTCATTGAATAAATAAAATATTCAAAAAATTTCATCCACATTTGTGGTATTAAGTATTAGTGGATGTACACACACAGACTGACTGATACCGGGCTCACCCCCCCCAATAAATTTAGCAAGTTTGTCTTGCATATTTTTTATTATGACTTTTGAATTCCAATTTTTAGGATCTAGGTCAGTATTCAGATTACAATGAATAACTGGTGCTGATGTATAACTGGATCTTTTTCATTTTAATTAAAATCTTCATTTAAAAGTTATTGTTAACATTAGTTTCGAACAAAAATTTTTTTTCGGTTATAATTTTTTAAAAAACGTACTCGCGTATCAGGTTTCTGATACATGAGTACGTTTTTACGAAGAGTTGCGGCTTTATGTGAATACGATTTCTGAAAAAAATCTACCATGAGTTAACTATTTATGATATCCAACAATCGTATATAGAGACTTCTATTTCTGTGCTTTCTCATCAGTTCCTGATAGTGGCAAAAGAAGGCACTCACCTTGCTGAACATTATCAAGCCTCGCAAACACACTCTACTTGGATGCACTGAAAATATAAGCCTTTTACGTCCTTGTCCAGTTGAAAACCAAACTATTAAAAATAAATTAATTTGAAAAGAGATGATAGTATTTCTCTCAACCTTAATACTAGTTCCAGATTTAATAATGATGGTTTCATTCTTCATTCTAAAAGAAATACTGCTAAAATACAAACTTTTTCTAATTCTGATCCTATTAAAATAAATGATCAATTCAACGAACTAAAATTGATGTTTCCCTGAAACCCTCCCTGCTAAGTTTCTCATTATGGTTGGTCCTATGAAAAAACTTACCGAGACTCAAATTTGATGAACACTTCAAGGAATCAATTTGAATTATGTTTGCTGAAGAAATGCTTAAAATGTTTCCGACGGATGCTGAGCATCACAGGAATATTACTAGGTATCTTAAAGAAAATAACATTGAATTCTTTATTATTACCCCTAAGGTCGAAAAGTTCATTAGAGTGATCCTTAAAGGTCTACCAGTTTAAATTGAAATTATTGAGTAAATCTAACAAACTCTGGTCCCTAAGAGATTCAATAACATTCAAAGTACGCAGCTTCGCAAAAACTTACACCAAACAGCCACTATTCCTTCTGACAACTTGTTCTTACACACTGTGAAGCCAATAATGTTTTTAAACTAAGCAAGTTTCCCTACCTTAATATTCAAGTACAGAAATTCAACGAAACAATTAGCCACATAATGTTTCCGATGTAATCTGGACTGAGCGGCATATTGGGGAAACACTTATAGTGCTCGCCAGCAACTTTTAGGCGAACCTGATCGTAAAAGGCCTTGTCGAGAGATCTGCAGATTGTCTGACCAGAATTGGAGATATTTTGGATTTGGAGTGGCAAAAATTACTTCAATATTATTGATAGGAGGAACAATATTGCATTGTTTATTTCAATTATTAATAGAAATTGAAACTTCTTCAAAATAGTATTCGAATACAAAATGCATTAAGATGACGAAAATTGCATTATTTTAAATTCATTTTGTTGGATAAAAATTAAAAACTTTGCTTTATTAGAAAATTCAATTATGACTTCCATTGTATTTTTAGTTTATAATTTTAAAACGCAACAGGAATTTTAAATTCGAACAATTTTATATTAAACCTTGGCTACACTTGCATATGCCAGTACATATCTGTGGATTTCAATATTACCCAAATTTAAAGTGCTATAAAAAACTTGACCAAGTTTGGCTAATGTTTTGATAAAGGGAGAATAGATATCTGCAAGTTTCTCATTAATTAAGAACGATAGAACGATGTGTCTAATAAAAGTCGGAAAATGATACTTTGAATATTCAATTGGCTAGCTTATTATGAGCTAGAAATTTTACAAATACCAGACTTCGAGTTTTACTGCATATGATGTTAATTTTAGAAATTTAATATTTCATTATGGGAGGGGGGAAAGTTTCACGTCCGTAGCATATTTTAAGCCAGGCGTATCTCTTGGTTAGTGCTAAATGAGTAACGGTTCTTGCAAGAAGGGAGCTACGTTTGCAACTGTGGCAGTTATGGAGACCTTATGTCAATTAAAAGAATTATTAAAAATGTTATAGGGAAAAATTATGACATCAGAATTATAAGAAGAAACTAAGAAAAGGAAGTGGAGGGACTCGATTTGTAAAATTCCAGACTCCCTCAGATCCATCGCAATATCGACCTTCATCCGGACAGGATTGTCTTGCTAAACATCTACACAGCATTGGTATATATTAGTCCTTTATGAAACCAGAACTTTAAGATAGACAAAGATCATTTGCTAAGTTGTTCTTCATTGAATGAAGAAACCTTAAACAGCAGATTTTGGAGGTCTAGAGAGTTGATGCAATTGGCATCCAGTGACTAATTTTCTTTTCTCTTTATGCAGTCACAGTTTTGATGTAATTATTGTTATTGTTATGAGTTACTGTTTTGTATTCCATCTTTATGCTCCAATCTCATGTACCTGTGATGCATGGGAGCCAATGATGTAAAATCAAGTATTTTTGCATTAAAATTTTTCCATTATCGTTGATTCGTATTTAAAGTTCATCCCCGAAAATTGCTAAACGTTTCAATCATTAAATTAAATCACATTTCTGTTAAAATTTTTGACAGATTTTCAGCAGAAGTGTCAGTTTTTTTTAGTAATACGATTTTAAATCGAATTATATTGGATGAAAACTCAATTTGAATATTTAAACAGTCAAGAAATAGGAAAAGAAACTTGAAAATTATCAATCTCATACTTAATTACCCGCTGAGGCGAATGTAGACAAAACAACCAAAATTAAGAGGCAATTCCTGGTTATTTTAAAAATCATATAGCTTAATTGAGATTTAAATCAATATTACATTAAAATCATATTGCCACTTCTCTTTAAAAGCCACCGGCTTAACAAACTTCTAAATGATTATATCGAGACTTGAAAATTCTTATTAAGCCGTGTCTTTGACGAATAACTAATATTGAGAACATTCTTATTCTTGTTCTTATTCGCTGAGGCGCTCTTGTTCTTACCCGCTGAGGCGAATGTAGACAAAACAACCAAAATTAAGAGGCAATTCCTGGTTATTTTAAAAATCATATAGCTTAATTGAGATTTAAATCAATATTACATTAAAATCATATTGCCACTTCTCTTTAAAAGCCACCGGCTTAACAAACTTCTAAATGATTATACCGAGACTTGAAAATTCTTATTAAGCCGTGTCTTTGACGAATAACTAATATTGAGAATATTCTTATTCTTGTTCTTATTCTTCTTATTTTTATTTTTAATTAAAAAATGGCTCAATGTTTTATTCCCAAATGATTATTATTTAAAATTGTTTTCCCTTACGATGAATTTAATATCGGTCCTATTCAGTAAATGTAAGCATACATATTCTTAAAAATTAATTGACGAATCGTAATTATAGTTAAACGTAAAAGAAAATAAAACAAAAAAAACCTTTTAAAAAGTCACGTGACAGGTCTCATTTCAATTCTGGGGTTGCTAGTCAAAGGCTGAATATACTCATTGACGTCATGATCTATCAGTGACGTATTTGGTAGCAAATTTTAGTATCTTGTTTGTGGTTTCGTTATTGAAACCTGTAGAAACGCGGCACATTGAGTTTCATTTTCTTTTAAAGTAATTGCATTTATATTTCCACCAGTATTAAACTTATTTTATGTTTCCTTCTGCTTGATAGAGGTAAGTTTTATTTTAAATGAGATATGAAACTACAAACAATACCTGATTTTTTTTTTTATATTTTGGAATCGATGTTAGCTCATGACACTTATAAAATGAGACTGGTTTTGCTGCTTTTGTATTCAGTTTATATAATGATGCTTGATCTCTTATTATTAAGTAGCTAGTTTTATTAATTATTGAAATATATTTAAATTTCGACACATCTGAATTTTGAGATTTTTATTCCATATAATTTTTATTTTCAACTTCAATGTATTTAATGCTACCGAAATGGGTTGGACTTGCATTCTATCTATAAATTTTTTATTATTCGCAAAATAATTTCCAAATGTATGAATTAGTAAAAACGTGTTATCCATTTATTTAAATAACTGCATTGCAAAAATAATACATATAATTTGAAGTTTATGGCATAAAGTTTCGTTGATCAGTGAATTGAAAATAAATTTTTTATTGATCCAAATGAACATTTATTAATATTTTTATGTGGTTAGATTTTAATGCAATGTTTTTAATAGTAATAAATGTAGAATTGTTGTATAGTTTTATTATTCAGAATGCTTAAAGATAAACTCATGCTGACTATTATCACTGTTGCTGTTGATGCTTGCATGGAATTAATATAATACTAACCTTGATTATTAACTATATTTGTATTTTGTTGCAAAATTTAATACCTTTTGTTTAATTTAAATATATTATTATTTTAATTAAAATAATCAAATTTCATTTAATGTAGTTTGGTTAAATTTAATAACTTAATCATTGATTATTTGATTTCTTTTGAGGGAATGAATTTACTTACTATCTTTTTATTTTACTTTTATTTTTTAAAAATTATTTACTTATTTTGTGATCTATACAAAAATAAGAAGATATTTTTTGTATAACTATTAATTTTGTTAATCTATTAAAAAAAATTCGAATTCATTTAATCATTTTAAAAATAATAATGATAATAAATAAAACTAATGATAGTAAAAAATGAAATAAATTGTATAGATACATTAAAAAATGATGTGTCAAATTATTTGTTCTGATATAGAAGATATTTGCTTTTTAAAAAAAAAATTGGACTTTTTTTTATGTTGATTTAATCTTAGTTTTTCTTAGACATTTAAAAGAATTCATATGTTTTGTCTTTTGCTTTTCTTACAATTTTTTCTATAATCTATATTGTGGTTTAAATCTGTATTTAAAAAGTATGTATTTTTTTATTTTTCACTATAATTAGGAGAAAATTATAAAATTTATTTCACACATTTTAATGTTTACATTTTAACAATTTAAAAAAGAAAGTTTGTTGTAATGCTATTTATATATAGAAAGATTATGTTGATAATTTCATTTATATGAAATGTAAATCTTTTTAAAAATTACTTTATGAAACAAGCTATTCCTTTTATAATATATTGATGTAACTTAAAATATAATTATTTTTAAGCAATAAAATAAGACTTGTTAGATCAGATTTTAGTGATTAAAATAATAATTTATAAAAGGTGAAAAGTTCATTAGTCAGTAAAAATAAATTGTTTAAAGATGAAACAAATTAAAACAAAGCAATTGAATAAATTGCCACAAAGTGTTTTAAGCTGTCACTTTCTTTAATCTATACACTTCATTATATTATATTTTTCAGGATGTAAAATGGTTCAATGTTTTGCCTTCTTGAATAATAAGAAACCTATTTTGCTTTCTCTGTACTTGAAAAATTTCAAACATAGATATACATACAGCTCTATACATTGAATGAAAACTATTTTCTAATATTTTTTAAAATTGAAAACTAACTGAATATCTTTTTGCTTTTCCTATAACTTTCTATAGTTTATAGTGTAGTTTAAATCTGTATTTAAAAATTGGTTTTTTTTTTTCAATATCAATATATATATATATATTCTTTGAAATAAATGTAAAATATTTTTTTCAAATGTGTACAATTTTTTGATTAGTTCCATAATATTTTTGTTTTGGTTAAAACAGGTTATTTTAATGTAAAGTATGTGATTTTTAATATTAATAATAGTTTGATACATAGTTTAATTTGCTGCAAACAAAAAATTTTTTTTGTTAAATATCTATTTTATTATTTTGGATTTTAATATTTTTTAAGTAAAATTATTGTTTTTTATTTAAATTATCAACTAACTCTAATTTAACTCTACATTTTTGGAAAAAATATATTAATAAACCAATATAGAATTTATATTATTAATGAAAATAAATTTATGCAAAATTGTTTTTAAATATGATATTTTTAAAAATTATCTACTAAAGATGCAATAGTATTTTGTTGGCAACAAACAAATAATTTAAATTTATAATTACCTACTAAGTAATTTAGTTTTTAAACAAGGCTTATTTTTCAGTTGAAGTTTTTTAAAAATTCTTTAATTAATATATACAATTTTATATTTGATTTAGTAGATTAAATTATTTTTTTTATATTTTAATTTTATATTTAAATTTTGTCTAAATTGATAAAATAGTTTGCTTAAAATTTAAAGATCATGTTAATTAATCATATTATTGTTTTGAATTTTTTAAGAATCATCTATCTGTTTTCAATTGCATTAGTTTTTTATGTACTTATATGCATTATTTTTTAAAAATTTTACTGATGAATCATGATGTTATAGAAAAACATCTTCAAAAAGATGAAAACAGATGTGTATCAAGAGTTATTATTTTTATTTATAGTTTAAAAATATTTTTCAAAAATTTGATTTATTTATGACTTTATTTTATTTTTCACTTGATTTATTAGTAGTCAATTGTTTAAATGTACTCTTTTAGTATATTTAAACAATTTTTATATTTCAGTTTTGCTGTAGTAAATTAAAAAAAAAAAATTTAGAAGCTTTTAAATGTATTTTGAATGTGAAGTTATTTTTCTTTGAATTTAACATATGGAAAAATTAAAGAAACAGTGATTTAAGCTTCCTGCAAGCAAAATCTATGTGTGCCCTAGACTGCAGTAGTTCCCCTCTTTTCCCTTACTGCCCACCTACCCTTCTGCAGTGGGAGAATCCATTGATTTAGAAGGTACTGAAGCACAGCAGAAGAGAGTGAGAGAGAATCTGATCAATAGTTGTTGCTAACTGAATTCCTTCTTAGCATTCTGCAGTAGTACCTGAGTTTCCTATAGTTTTCATTAGACAGCATCGTATCTTTTTATCCTTAAGTATGATTGACAAGTAAGTATTATACTTACATGTTTGTCATCTTTTGATATATCAGATATATTTCATAAAACTGGTGGAGTATGAATTTAACGCATATCAACATCATTTTCCAAAAAGAAATTTTATATCACTAGTTAAAAAGAAAAAAGTAATATAGACTTTTTAAATGAATTTCACTTCATGCATTATTTTTTTTAAATTTTGTTATAAGTAAAGAGTTTATAAAACTATTTTAATAGATGTTAATTGATTTTTAAAATTAATTTTAAGAACTTCTTACTGAAAAATATTAGAAAATGATATGTAAATTTCCTTAAACAGAAAATTAATGAAAAGTAATTTCTATAATGTTTAATTAATGGTTTTTTAAAAATTTTTTGATAACATTTGAAATCAATATCTCTACTTATTTGTGCATTTATTTTTCAAGTTTTTTTACTTCATATGTAATTTAAATGAATAAATAAATTTAAACTTATTGATTGAAATTTTATTTTTTTATAAAGTTGTAAAAAATGTTAATCTTTTTATTATTTATTTTAAAAATTTTTTTTAGCTCATTCGAAATTAAGAGTTTTTAAAACTTGTAAATCTATAAGATCAGATTGATTTAATGCATAGCAAAAAAAAAAAAAAAAATTATTTAAATAGTATAGATTGCTTGAAATGATTGATTTTGTAGTTTAAAATAAGTATTTTCACAATCAATATTTTTGAAGTTTTAAAATTTTATTTGGAGTTATGATTGTTTAAAAATCTAACTTTTTAAAAACTAAATATGATTTGTTTAATAGATTTTACTGAATATATTTATTGCATTTTATTTTTTTAAATTAATATAGTTCTTTAAAATATATATTTATATTATTGATTTTATTTGGAATTTTTTTATTTATTAAAATTAATATTTCATTTGGAGCAAAATTATAGTGATAATTAGTTGTTTTCAGCTGTTATAGTGGCAATTAGTTATTATCGTGGTTTTAGTGGCAATTAATTTGGTAAATTATGTAGTTTTTGAGAATTTAAATTTTTTATTTTCATATTTGTTACCTTAGTATTAACTACATGCTATTGGTTAATATGAATAATAATTGATGGTATTAATTTGCACTACGCTAAATACGAGTGATAAATTGCTGCAATTAATATACACTGAGCTCAATATGAGAGATCATTCACCTGTTCTAATATACACTGATCTCAATATGAGATAAATTGCCTGTATTAATATGCACTGAGCTCAATATGAGAGATAAATTGCCTGTATTAATATGCACCAAGCTCAATATGAGTGATCAATCGCCTGTATTAATATGCACCGAGCGCAATATGAGTGATCAGTCGCCTGTATTAATATGCATAGAGTGCAATATGAGTGATCAACCGCCTGCATTAATATGCATAGAGTGCAATATGAGTGATCAGTCCCCTGTATTAATATGCATTTAGGGTAATACATTTTTATTTTTATAAATAATTTAATTTTATCAATATTTAAGAGAAATTTGAAATTAAAATCTTCAGCAATTATTATGAAAATTTTTAAAAAAATTATGATTAAAGCTTGTTCTTAAACGAAGGCAATTCATAATTACCCATAATTTAATATGGCTTGTAAATATAGTTGATAATTTTTAACCTCCTTTAAACCATCTTTTTTTATTCAATTAATATTTTGATGGTTATATTTATAGTTTAATGATATTAATTGTTTTTATTAAAAAAAAAAGTAATGATAAATTAAAAAGCATTGTATTCTTTTTGTCTCTTTTTCTAATATCTTGAAATTAATAAAAACTTAAATATAGAATTGTAACATTAAATTTGTTTTCCCCCATTGATGTACTATATAAATTATTTAAAATTTAAATGGTTTTTTTTTTGCGACAAAATTTTAAAAATAATTTAATAGAAGTATTCATTTACTTATTAAATTATTTAATTATTTATGATGTATGTTTTATAAGATAAAATAAAATTAGCAAAATTCACCTATTAAGTATAAAAGGAATTTTTGTTTAATTATGTAATCAGTGCATTGATCAAATAATTATATTGCCTTTTTTTCTTGTTTATTTAAGAATAGCTATAGAGAAAAGGGATTATTATACTTATTTGAAAACATCAAAATGCTAAATTGTTTTGTAAATTATAGAGTTCTTAACGATATTTACATTTACTGTATAGTAATTAGATTTATTGAGCAATAAGTTGTAATATACCAAAATACTTAATTAATTGGTAAGTATAAGTAAATACTAAATTTTAAAATATTGAAGAATATCTAGTGCATTGATTAGCTAAATAAGTCTTGGTAATCATTCAGCTCCATAATTTTCAGCAGTAACACAATTTATTGACTTTTTATTATTTGTTACAGGTTTTTTGGTAGGATCTCACCATAATGCCAAAGCACAAATTTGATGAGTGTAGTGACAGTAAGGAGCAGATTCTGAAGATGGTTGCTTAGATAGCTTTCCTAGCAGTAGTGATGATAAGGATGATACAAGCAACAGCAGCCTTAAATCAGATGAACTTAGCTCAGAAGTTCTTACTGTTAGTTCAAACACTGCCATGGAAGATACCACTGACAGTGAAGGGCCACCCAAAAAACGCATGAAAAAGAAAAATGTCTGTTTTGCTAATGTCACTGTTTATTATTTTCCAAGAACTCAAGGTTTTACCTGTGTGCCTAGCCAAGGAGGTTCAACTCTAGGTAAAAATAAAATATGTTTTGATCTTAAAAGGAATATGTAAAAGAACTATTCAATTGTTTAACTAATTTTTAAATAAAACAAAATATGACTGTACTTATGATAGCTGTCAAATTACACATAGAATTAATTGAGAATAAGAGACAGAAACTGATTTAGCAATATCTATTTCATAATTTCAAATATAATTTAATAATTTATTTAATCTTGAAATAGTGAATGAAAATATTTTTTTATTTTTTTCAAAATTAATTCATAAACTCTTTTTAGCATTTATTCATTTTATCTTTGTGTGTTGGTTTTCCATGGAATATTCCTAGTAAATACTTCTTTTTGTAATGAATTATCTGTTTATAATCCAGATATAATCTACAGATACATTTTAGAAACCATTTATAAACAGGGTGTGACAACAAAATAACAAGATTGGTCTGAAAAATATGCTTTATTGAAAACTTATTATAAATAACTGTTAATACTCCCTTTTCCTATTTGTACACCCGACATATATGTTTTCCATTGCCCAAAATAATGCTGCATATAAGTGCCACCCCTTATCAACAAAACTGCTGATTTGACTTCCTTGACCTCTGCTGTAGACTTACGTGTTATCTATAATCACTTTTCAATTTTGAAAACAGATAGGAAGTTGCAGGAAGCTAGATATGATATACAGCAGATATTCAAGCACAGTAAATATCTTCTTTGCTAAGAAATATTTAATACTTTTGTTCACCAATGTGTTGTCCTGGTTCGGCATCATGAGTTCCACAAATCTTGTATTTTCTTCACCCTTTCTCTCGACTTGGTCAGGATCTCAATGTAGTATTTTTGGTTTTTCCCCGGGATACCTACTCTGCTTATTATGGCAACCTTAATATTGAGGGGGTGGGGAAAGAAAAATATCTGATGAGCATGACTTTCAGTTTCCACTTACTCATTTGAGCTTTTTTTCTCTTTGACAAAGAGGAGTCTTCCAGTGGATGGATTGACTGGTTATTTCGGAGTCGTATTGGAAAATCTACATTTCATGATATATGATGTCTTTGCAATCAATTCTAACTTTGTTTAATTGATGGGAAAAAAAGCCATCATATGCCAGAGCAGATGTTTCTTCTGAACTGATTCTTAATGCCAGAGTAGTTGCTTTCCCTGTTGCTCATGCATGAGGTTTTTTAGTACTTCTTATTCTTTTTTGGGTACTTCTATTTTTGTGTAAGCTTTTGACATTTGGAAATTTTCATACAAAAGTTTTCTTATTGTCTCTCTGTTCATATTCACCATGTTTCCTTACATTTGAATATTTAAACTTGAGTCTTTCTGTTGAATTTGATTAATTTCCTGAATATTTTCATCAACCCTTGATGTCACAGGTTGATCATAATGTTTATCATCTTCAATATTTGGTCCATTCAAAAGTGTAAATATGTTTGCAATTATTGTGAAACACTTATTTTAATAATTGAAAACATTCAGTTGAAGGATTTTTTTTAAAAACTTCACAAGGAATTTGAGATTATTGTGCAGCTTGAATTTTAAACTCTATCATACTGTGATAAACTGATTATGGCACTCCGATAAAACAATGTCGTACTTAAACAAGGAGTAACAAGCAACTAAATAAGATAGAGAGACATATGGCTTCACCTGCACTGAGAAAGCATCAAGGTTAATTACAATCTTATTCCCTGTCATTGAACCTGAGGGCTAAAGCATGCACAGTTCTATTCCAGTTATTTGTCACATTTTGTAGATATATACATTATATGATTTTGATTTAAAGTTTGAAAATTTAAACTAATTTTCTATATATATTCTGCTAAACTAATTCTATTAAAATATAAACTAATTTAAAATGTATACTTTAACTATTTAAAAACAAATTTAATAGACACATCAAAAAGTCAAAGAAAGCAATTGTGCTACCGAAAATTGTCCATGAATTTGGTGCTGTTTCAGCAGACTGTTTTCTTTTAGCTGTCGTAAATTACAATTACCTGTAACTACATAATTATTACAAATTACAATGTGGATTATAGATAGAAAATTATGGCCATTAAAAAGAAAAGTTTAAAACATCTATTGGAAGTTGACGAACAGGAAATTTGTGTAACTATATAAATAAAAAAATTGCTTTTGTTTTCTCCCTTCCCCCAAAAATCTTAATGTACTATATATTGATAATGATAGTTGTATTATTTATATTGTATAAAAATGAAAGGTGCTTAAACCGAAAATTTATTTAAAAATTTTAACTATTTCAATGAAATGTTTTTGAAAAATATATATGTATAATTTTAATCTTACTAATAAAACACCACATTGAATAATAAATCAATAGAACAATTTTTTCAGCTTGTAGATTAAAAAGTTTATGATTAATAAAATGTAATGAAATTGTTAAAATAATTTGTTTATTTATAGCAATTGGAAAAATATAGAAAAAATTGGTAAACTTAATTCTTTGAACTGTTGTCGGCGTTACTTATAAACAAAGTCTTAAATTATATAAAAATCTGAGGATTGATATATTATTATCTTAAATGAAAATTATATTTTAAATATCTTATATAGTATTTTATAAATTTTAAAAATTTGCAGTAATATTTTTAAATTGATGTCACTTTTACTGATGAACATTAATTCAGTTTTAAACCCATATATAACCCATTCTTTTGCTTACCATGTACCCAATAAGCTCTTCTTTATAGCCATGGCATAAAACTAACTAATATTTTTCAGTTTCGGAAGTGACTTTTTTGTATTACTATTAGTTAATTTTTTTTTTCTTGACAAATTTAAGATAATGAATACCCAAAAAGAAGAGCTATGAGAATAAAAAAAAAATTCTTGAGCCATGTCACAGAGAGTTTTTATTTTCCCTTCAATAAAGCATTTTTGTTCTTATTTAGAACTTCATCTCATACCTTTTTCAACGATTAGCTTGCACCAATGTGCAATTTACATCATATTTTGTCTACTGTGGTAAATGTCCTTGTTTCCATTGTCTACAATTGTTATGATTCTTTCTTTATTTAAAGATTTATAAATCTTTTCTCACAAAGTTTCATCAAATATATTTTTTTTTTTTTTTGTTAAAAGGATTTTTTTGGTGGTGATTGTGTAAAATTTAGTTTTTGAAAATTTGTAGCAGGAAGAGAATTGCAATTTGTATACAGTAGCCTATCATCCACACTATGAAATTCTGTATTTTTTAATGTATATTCCATGAATTATGTACAAAATTACAGTAGAGACTTTTTTTTAATGTAAAAAAAAAAAAAAAAAAAAAAAACACCCATAGGTTACTAAATTTTTATATGTAACACTTTATCATAGAGTAAAAACTATATATCTGTATATCTATACTATCTATCTATGGCTACTGTGCGTTCTGTTCTTTAATAGAAATTGCAGAATTTTTTTTTTCAGTTTATTGCAGTTTTTAAAAGGATAAATGTAATTTATAGTTTTCAATAATTCATTAAATATTATCTTGCTTATTGTTTTAGGCATGGACCAAACGCACAGTCAAATGAAAAAGTTTTCTCTTTTGGAACATGCTGAGGAACAGAAAAGGGTACATAGAGAAATGATAAATCAACAAAGGCGTTTAGCAAAATACCAGTCATCAACATCTGATTCTGATGATAGTGAAGACATAAGTGATGTCTCTGATTCAGAGTTAGAAGCTGACAGTTGCTATTTCTTGCAACCAGTTTCTATCCGACAAAGAAGAGCTCTTTTGCGGGCATCAGGAGTTCAAAAGATTGATTCCTTTGAAAAGGAAGAATGTCGGGATATACGATCCTCTCGTGAATTCTGTGGTTGTGAGTGCAAAATTTATTGTGACCCTGATACTTGCTCTTGTAGTCAAGCTGGCATCAAATGTCAAGTAGATCGATTCTCTTTCCCATGTGGTTGTAGTCGAGATGGATGTGGAAATGCTGCTGGTCGGATTGAATTTAACCCTCTCCGGGTTCGAACACATTTTATTCATACTCTCATGAGGTTGGAATTAGAAAAGAAGCAGGAGCAGCAACAGCAATTGATGTCTAAATCGGGAGCAAGTAACTTTTCTGTCTCGTCCTTATCATCATGTGATACATGCAGCTCATTGTCTTCTCCCCCAACTGCATTTACATCATGTATACCATCTCCATCATATTTATCAATGACTTCTACCTCTTCCATGGAAAGCAATAGCTGCATTGTCAACAGTCCACTGAAAGAACAGGTATCTGCATTCATGGCCATCAGTGAATCAGAGAAAAAGACTTCCAGTGATATATATGCTTCTCCTTTCAGTCCCCCTGAAAGTTCTTATTCTGAAAACTCTGATTATTCCAGTGATGATTTGGACTCCGATTTAGAAACTTCATTAACTACTACTCCTCTACAACGGACTCCCCCTTCCACAGCAGATGATGCTGCACAAACAAATGAAATTAAATTTATAAATCATTTTCCCACTAAATCTTGTGCCACTAGCAGTGATCTCAGTTTGAGATGTTACTACCCTTCAGAAAGTACATTTCCACCAATGATTCAGCAGAATAATCAGTTTTGCAGTGGTACTTCAGTAAACTCTTTGGAACAAAACAGTTTTAATGATGCTCACAATAGGCAGCCAGGTTTTGGTCACCAGCACATACATTCTTCTATGAAAACTGAATCTCATAGTTACAATCCACAAATTCTTTCAACAAAACCAGTAGAAACAACAATAGAAGAGGAACAGTGCTATACAGATTTAAGTTCTGTTTCTCCAGGGGCCAAGATGGAACTTTTCAGTGGGTTGCTGAGTTCTCAAGTTCAAGATGTCACTGCCATAAAACCAGTTAATTTAGAATCAGAGAAGGTCTATAGTACTTTGGTAGAAAATTGTCCACTTTCAATTGGAAGAGAATCACAGAAATGTTGCATGTCCCAACGTGTGGAAAGTGAGAGAAGCGATGAGCCCGGAGAGAATCTGGGGGAAATTATTAAAAAAACAATTGTTGAAACAGTTTCAGCATGATGGTGACTTGCATTAGAATTCATTTTTTTTTTAAATTTAAGAAATTAAATTTTCTTATTATTTATGTTGATGTTTTAAAAGGCTTTGTAACTCAATGGTTTATGTTATACCCTTTAGTTATTTATATCTATTAAGTATTTGAAATTGGGGATAAAACTTTTTTTTTGCCATACATTGTAATTTTTATTATGTTTGGTAAAAGAACAAATTTTATCCTTTATATTTTTAGGTATTTTCTCGCACTCCTAGACCATTAAACATGTAGCAAAACATTATGTTTACCTATTTCTTGCATTTATTTTACAGTATTTATTTCTACTATGAAAAAAAAAAAAAAAAAAAGATATTGCACTTATTTGGTTTGTTAATGTAAATTTATAGATAGCAGAACTTTTAAATTTCCTTATTGAAATTCAAAAAGTATGTAAATAAACCATGTAAATTTTATTCTTAAAATTTTAAAATAATTTTTTGTTTTGTTTTAAAATTATATGGTAATGTATTTCTATATTATTTTTATCATTGCAGTTATTTAAAATAATTAAAATTATTTTATTACTCCAATTTATGTATAAAAAAACTCTTTACATTTGTTTAGTAAACATTTACATTTTAGTCTTGTTGAACTGCCATTTTTATTCATTAAAAAAAAATATATTTTCCATAAAATTTATCTATAATTTTAATGCATTCATTCTTTTTATATCATCATCAAAGTTTAAATAGTACTATTGTCTTTTTAATTCTATGTTTTAATATATGTTAACATTTTATCATTTAAAATGTTTTTTTTTTTGCTACTTTTTAAAATGCATTTGCAGAATGAAAAGTCATACTTATTCTATATTTTTATTATTTTGGGCATTAATTTTTATTGTTAATTTAATATACAGTAAGACCCTGCTTTGCTTAATGCAGTTTCAGTACTACTTGATAATATTGGGATTCTTCTAAATCGCAATTTTTGAGATTTTTAATGGACACAATCCATTAGAGATTTTTGGAAAAACTACATTATCATGGATGCTGTAGTCAATCTTTTCTGGAATGAGATTACTGAGAAATGTTAGAAAGGAGTATAGAAAACTGTATTGTCTAGCTGAACAAGGATGTTGGTACAAGAAAATCCATTATTATTGTCAATGAAATTTTCTAACTAGCTAAGGAAACAGGGTTGAATAGTACAAGTGCACAGGATATTGAAGAATTATTACAAGTTACAACTGATAAAAGTTGTTCCAATAACGATCTTAAAAGAACAAATGCACAAAAATGATAAAATTAGCATTTCTGAAGATGAGGATCAAAAGGACTTTCACTGAAATTAGGTTTAGACATTATTACAGAAATAATGGATCAGTTTATACAAAATGATATAAATTTTGATAGAAGTTTTAAGCAAGAGACATGAGATGTCTTGCTATCAACAACTTGTTGAATGAAATAGGAAATGCAAAACAATGTTAGAGGACTTTTTCATTGAAAAAAAAAAAAAAGAAACATCAAATTAGGAATCTTATTACAAGTGTAACTTGTATGCTCAAACATTTTTTTTTATTTTAATGAATATTTTTTGAATAAAAATTGGTATTAGCAATAGATAAATTCTAATTAATCTATTAAAGAAGTATTTAAAAATGTTGCAAATGATTAAAAAAATTGTTTGCCATGTTTCACTTATCCCCATTAGTAAACTCATTTCGCACTGCTAACTTTTGGAAATGTATCATTCCCACCTTGCATGGGTCTAACTGTATTTTAAATTAAGCATTTTTTTCCTGAAAAGCGTTTTTGTTTTACATGTGTTTTTGTTAAGGTTTTTAAGTGAAAAAGAAAAACTAAGTTTCTTAATTAAGATATTTTTATTTTACACTCGTTGTCAAAAGTTAAACACATAGAGGTAAAATGCAGAAAAATGAGTAAGTACTGCTTTGATTGACATGAGATATGGAATGAAAGTAGAAAATATGTTTATGCATGAAAAAAGTAAGGAATTAAGTACAAAGATAAAAACAATGTCTAATTTTAAAAAATTATAAGATGTCGTATTGGAGTCATTAACAAAAAGACGTTTAAAGCCGAAACAAAACCATTAATAGGATATTCAAGCACTCCTCGCTTGCGTACAAAGACTATACTTTCCATTAGGTGATAAACCACTGCAGAGTCAAATAATCCCCATTCCTCCCATAGAAAAGTTTGCAACTCTGTAAGTGTGGGAAACATTTACACACAGTATGGCTTGGAGCAACACACAGTGCAGTTGAGATCAATGCAATATCCTAATGAAATCCGTAACCACACCATAATGCTTCCACCTCGAAAGGCTTGACATTCAGCGATGTTCTGGGGTTGATTGTATGGTCCTTCTTGGACCCTTACATATTAGTCATCTTTTAGTAGGGCATATTGAGACTCGTCTGTGAACGTAACATTGCCCCAATAAGACACAGTGTAATTAATATGTTGTCTTTTAATCATACCTCACTAGATTGGGTAGATAAATACAACAGGTACTTGAGTGTATAGTCCACTCATGTTTTGTCGGTGTACAGTAGTGGCAGATAATATCTCGCCAATGGACACTGCGACCATAGATGCCACATGTGGAGATTGCTACAACAATTTCCGTTCATTGTCTGGAAACTATAGGAACATGTCTATGTAAAAAACTTATGGAAGTTCTAAACACTTACATACAATTCTTATAACCCTACAGAACTTTGGCTTCTTATATGACTGCCTTTTATGCATGTTTCTCATCATGAAACCGTGATTGGCTGTTGCATAACATATTTGCATACTTCCATCTAACTCCACAGTGAATTTCAATCTCTCCAATTCATATTAGCTTCCTGAAATCAACTTTTTCCTCTGCATGCTTAACTTTTTGCAATGAGTGTCTCAAATATTCTTTTATTTAATTCTGAGCATTTTCCACTCATCGCTTTATTGTTGTCATGTAATTTTTATGTGGTTGTGATTTTATCTCAAATTTACGTTGCTTTTTGTAATTATTTTATAATATTTATATTTTTTCACTTGAAACCAATAGTAGTGGCATAGATTAATTTTATTTCATTGTCATTAATTCAAAGCACATTGCGCTCAATGGTTCCTAACTATGTATTTGTTATATTCTATGTCTTAAAGCATTTTCCAATGTTATGCCCAATAAAAATTTTCCATGTGAAGATCACTAACATTATCTTAATTATTAAGACCCAATTTTAGCCTCCATTAAATGAATCGTGGTGGGCCAAAAAATTGATTTAATTTTTAATTACTGTATTATTATTGGACTTATTAGAATAATATTAGGCTTATTTGGTTTGCATTTGATATACATGCGCATGCTGTAAAGAGCTGTTAAACAAACATTTTTAAAAATGAAACTTAAAATAATTCTTGTTAAATTATTCATAGTGATATGTTTGAATAAATATTACTTATGTTTTCAATATAAACTATTTTATTCAATTCTATGTTTTATTGCTGAAGAGAAATTATTTGAAATATTTAAATATTGTAAAGTATATAAACTTAACTCAATTTTAATTGTTTCTAAAAAATTTGATAATTAAAAATATATTTCTGATTATTAAAACATTTTGATGTTCATGTTGAATAATTGTTTCCAATTTTTCTTATAATAAAACAGCATCAATTGCATGTTATTTACTTAAGCATTTTTAAATGTTACATTTTTGATGCGGACATCATAACTTTATTTGAAAAATATGTTTTTACAATAAAAAGTTCACTATACAAAAATTAAATCATGATATAGTTAGCTCTTAAGTTTAAAATCGAGACATGTGAAAATTACTAATTAATTTATTCAAAATTACTAATCAATTACTTATTCATTTTTATTCCAGTTAAAAAAGCATACCTTTTTCATTTTGACCAAAGTTTTAAAATAATAAATAGCTTATATTTTTATCGATCAGGAAGCTAACTGTATTTTGATCAATATCATTTAGATTTAGAGTTTATTTCATTATTATGTGTTAAGTATTTTTATAGTTATAATATTACTGCTCCTATTTTAATTTGATTCATGATATATATTTATGTGTCAATCAAATAAAAACCTGAATTCTTTAAAAAAACTTTGTTTTAGAGGGAAAAAAATATTTTGACAATTTAAAAACTTTAAATGCACTATCCTCTCTGTTGGCAATATTGTTACCGGTAGTGTAAGGAATGTCCAGTAGGTGGCAGAGGATTATTATTGGCTTTTTTTCTCTCGTCGTTTATGAGCCCCTTCTATGTATAAAAAAGTTTATATGCTAAGCTATAGTGTTCTTAGGTTAGCTAGCACATTTATCAGAATAAGATTTTATTTTACATTTTATAATTTATTCCAGCTTCTTAAAATAGCTGCCTAACATGAAAATAAATAGCTTTATAATAATTTTCAACTTCATAAATTTGTGATGAATTTTATAACAATTATTCAACTTGATTGGTAAGTTTTTATGACTTTCAAGAATACAATTGCAATCATTAATCTTGTTATTTAAATGTAGTCGAAATGAAGATAGATATAATCTCAAATCCAGGGAACATCAAGCTTATTTTATATTTATTCTTAATATACATGTGACAAGAATCCTGTTTCTACTTGAAAGACAATTTTATTGCTTTTGGAATTTTTTACTGCTGCTCAGAAATTAATGATATTTCTTTCTTTTTTTTAAAAATTAGATTTTTTAAAAAGAAAATCTATCAAAAATTCAATCATAATTTTAGGTATTACTACTATTATTTTCATGTATTCCTAATCACTGCAGCATGTTGGGAATTGCTAATATAGAGAAATAAGTCTATTCATAATAGTAGTGTAAAGATCCCACTAGAAAAATAAGGACAAAGTTTTCTCATAAAACTCTTCACAAGTGAAGGTATAAAACCAATAGAAATTTATCATGGGATGAAAGTGCGGTATATATGAGTGAACTTAAGAAAGATCTTTCACCAATCAAACACTCATCCTGATCAAGAACATTGAATTCATATTTTATAGAATATTGTTGCTGTTGAAGCATTAAACAGGAAAATTTCTGAGTGATTGAACAAAAAAAAGCCACATATGTGTTCTTTTGATTAAATGCATGGCTGTTTGTGCAGCTAAAATAATTTTATAATAATAATCTAAAATAATTTTAAATTATTTTAGAATAATAATAAAAAAATAATTTTAAATAAAAGTTTTATCATAATATTCTAAAATAATTTTTAATAATTTGTTAATTGAAATGATTTTTTTTCCGATTTTTGTAAGCGTTGAAGTATTTGTTTGGGGTGCAAGATAAGTTAGTAGAAAAATAATGCACGCATGTTCCTCAGTTACTCGATAAATTATTTCTAAAATAGTTTTTTAGATTTCATTTGACTGAACCTCATAAAAAAATTATTGTATTTTGTGTATTAAAATTTTAATATCAATAACATTTAATTTAATTCAATTCATAATACTAATTAGGATGGCGATGAGTTATTATAAAGAAATTTATTAAAACACACAATATTTCAAATATAATAATTTTTTTCTATAATTGCAGTGAAATAATAAATATATATTATTAGTATTATAAATCAAAGTTTCTGATGATCAAATGAAAATTTTTATTGGTGTTAAACATCGGATTTAAATTGACCCATCGGGTTGAAGTATAAATCTTGATAACTGTCAGCATGCTGTATTTAAATTATTTTTGGAAATGTGTGGAATATAAGTTGCACAAAGAAAGTTAAAACTCTTTATTACACTTATCTATAAATCTGTATCAGTTTATCACTTTGCAAATGATAAATATTTCTCAGATTTTTTAGTGCAACTAGTTTCAAAAAGAGCATGGTTCAGTAACTTGTATAAAACTCAGGGTATTAATTATCATAGATAAAAATATCATTTGTCATAAGTAATAAATTAATTATTCAAACTTTTTAAAATCCAGTGTTCTTTATTAATGATAATTTTATTATAAAATTGGATTTTTATGTTACAATATTTGTGTATTAAAATAATAATAAAAAAATGGAATTTTTTAGTTGCATATATGTACTCTTACATCAATACCAACTCTTATTTTTACAATATAGCTTCTATTTCATACAACCATTTATGATATCTCCCCATCCTCTATTTAAATGAATATATATATTACATACATACACAAACACCAAAATATGCGATTATTGCATTGAGTTCTCCATAAATTTGTATTTTTTAATCTTAAAAACATATTTTTTTAATTTTGTTTTGTATTGTGAGATTTTAAATAATTAATACTGCTTGTTTTTATTTTTTATAGATTACGTAGTCTGTAGCCTATTAAAGTCCAAAATAATTTGATATCTCAAAACTTGATTTATCAAAATATAAATTTTTTTTTTAAAGCAAATTAAAATTCTTTATCAATATTTTTTATGATTATTAAAAAAAATCGATTTAAAATTATTTTAATATTAAAAAATATTTTTGTTAAATGTTAATTCATGCATGTGCTTTTTTTTTTTTTTTTGCTCTTAATAATTTCCTACACATAAATGTGATATCTATATAATTATGCTTTTTATGAGTACGGTGCTAATTTTCAATATTTTCTCTGTTTATTAATTATTTAAATAGTTATTTCTTAAACACTTACATAATATTATAGTAGAGATTATTTTGTTCAATTCTCAGGTACAACATCATGTTCTTTGATTTTAGAAGAAAAAAAAAAAAAAAAAAATCTCCCAATTTGATTGAGAAGTGAGTGTTTGAAACTGTAAAGCCCAATGTATTCATGCCATTTCATGAAACTAATTCAATATTGTTGTAGTTTAGAAATAGGTTTAGAAAGTATGTATTAATGTATTTTTTATTTCAAATTTTTTTGTGATAGTAAATTTTACTTGTTATATGAAAAACATTGATATATTTCTCAACTGATTAAAATTGTTATAATACTAAGAATATTAATATTTGATTGGTGTAGATTTCTCTAATATTTAATACTTTGACTGATAGAAGAATATGTATTTTTTATTACACGAAAATATTTTCATGATCTCAAAGAGAATTTTGACTATTATTTAAGACATATTATATAGTTCCAATTAATAAATATCTGCTGTTGATAAATATGCAATTCATCTTGTAAAATTTGAAGTGATATTTTTCCATCAAAGTAATAATAAACTAATTAATTAGGAACTGACCGTTATGGTTTAATTCTATAAATCTGTTAAAGACAGATTTTTTTATGGGCCATGTCATAATTTAAAGTTTTTTCATCACACGAATGGAGTATTATTCCTTACAAATTTATTGGCATTTATATTACATAAGCTTAGTTATTTTGCAGTCTGATTTGAATCCATGATCTTTTGATCTTTACAATATACTGGGATTGGCTGTAAATCTATTTTCTTATTGAGATTTTTATTTTGAAATTTCCTGTGATAAAAGCAATACATATTCTTTTATGAATTTCATGTTTGATATAAGAATTTATAGATATTTAATTAGAAATTACTAAAATATTTTCAATAATTTTTAATAGTATTATGCAATTAAGTTCCTTCACAAGTTGAACATCATGACTGATTTTATTATAAAAGGCCACTTTTAAGTAAGAGTGGTTTAAGAACAAGATTTTATACATTGTTGTATACTGTTATAAAATTCATTAAAAATGCACCTGGATGTAGCATTAGTTGATCTTACATATATGTTATGATCTAAACAAAAATATTTTGTTCCTTAATGATATCTAGCATATAGTTTTCATTGTTAAATGCAATACATTACTTTGAAATTAAACATCTATAATATAAATCATAATTCAGTTTTGTCAATTATAAAGGAATTTTTTTTTTGAAATATTCAACATTAAATTCTTAAGAGATTTATAAATATTTAAATCGAAAAATAATTTTGATGTTTAATAATTGCATTACAGAAAGAATTAAATGCCTGATTACAATTTGATTTGTTCCTATACTTGGAACTTCTATCTCAGTTAGGTAAGGCGTTATTTATTTATTATATTTTTCATTTTTAAAAATTCCAGGTGCAAAACATTTTATGAAGGTGATCATTTTTTTTCTAAATTTAGTTGCCAGTTTTGGAAACTTGCATTCAGAATTCTAACAATATGCAAGTAATATAATGAATCTGAATTATATAATGCAAGATTCTTTTATAGTATATTAAAAATTCTATCTTTTAAAACAAACCATATAGGTTGCTCAAATTTTATTATTTTTATTGTATTTTCTAAGCCACAGATCATATAAATATGAATGCCAAAATTTATTCTTAGCACAAATAAACGCACCATACAAATTCATATTACATCTGACTGTTTGTTGAAATTATACTACAATGCATAGATGTAATTCTTTCTTATTCTATGTAATATTTTCATTGTATATTAGAAATTTTAAAATTTGTATATATACATATATATATATATATAAATAAACATATATATATACAATAAAACATAACTTGATAAAGTTATATATGCAATATTTTATCGGAGTGTTAATGCACACACAAAACAAATTTTTAATAGCATAAAATTTAATTATAATATTTTATTTGGATGAAATACAAGTAATTTAACTTTATATTTTTTCTTAAAAGTGAAATAATGATACAATACAAATATGGTAAAATAAAATCTATTTATAGTTTTTAATTTATACAGTATTATAAAAATTATGATAAAAAAAAAAAAGTTAATTCAGTGTCAGGTTTCTTATTTTTTTGTAGAAATAAAATACATATTTTCTTCAGGTTCTGTAGGTATAGAATTTTTAAGTTCTGCTTCTGGACTATCAACGTCCACATCTTTAGACTCTTGTAAGAATGTTAAATCCATCTAAATTAAATTTTTGCAATTAATATCATAAAAAAAAATTCTACATTTTGAAATTGAATAGTTTCCTTTAAATTGTCTAATTGAATGAACTATAAGCTTGGATATATGTTTTAAAGTTTATATTGTAAAACAAGGTCAAATTGCTTAAACTCTATTGTACATATCAGTTAATTATAATTTAAAGCTTGAATCATAAAAAATTCTATAATTTATTAATAATGTCCTAGAAAAAAAAACCAAATCATTATGTGCATGGTAAAATTATTATTTGGTAAATGTCATATTTCTAAATAAGAGTTAATTTTAGAAAGGGTACAAAATAATAAACAAGAATGAATCTTCCTAATCAATTTCTTGGTAGTTCAGGATATATCCTAAAATATCATAAATAAAAATAAATACTAAAACTCTTTCTATTCCTAGTTATAAAAAGTTTCTATATTTCTAATAATTTAAAATTCATGCTTTTTTTTTTTTTTAAAAACAATTTACACCTTCATTTTTAACAATTGGTATCCTTCCCTCAATCAAACTTGAAATTGCTGACAGAATTTTAGTTTTGAAACATTAGATGTGCCAGAATACTTTATTTCTTTACTAAATTTTATTAATAGAACTGTTCAAATAATGAACAAAACACAATGTTTTACAATTGAGTTCCAACATCTCTTTAATAATTGTGAGCTATTCATATGAAACATCATTGAAATAACCAAATTTTAAACTGGAATTGTAAGTATTTCACTTTAAATAACTATTCTATGAAAATTTTTTTAATAGATATTTGAAAAAAAAGCACTGATACAATGCATAAACAGTAGGAATAAACCTCCATCAATTTTAAAACAAATATTTTGAGTATGCGCTATTATATAAGGTTCCTTTTATGTTAATACATAAAAAAAAGCCTATTAAATTTATATAAAAATTATAAATCTAACCTAAACAATCATTTTTGGGTATTTTTGTTTTACTATCATATTGTTAAAACAACTAATATAAGTTGGTGAACTATTAAGTAATAAATTTTAATAGTGTACTTATAATAATTTTTTTTACAGCTTACCAGAGTATTGAGACTTACCCTTTCCTTTTTAACTTCATTAAAATCTTTAGCAAAAGGTTTATTGTCTACCATATCAAGTACAATTCTATGCTGATGAGATCTAGATTTTTGAACTTTTACACATACCTAGAAAATTAATAAAAAATAATTTAGTTTTTAAAATTATAAATTTATTTATGCATATTACATTACTAAGGATTTTTTTGAAAAAAAACTGCCATATTAAAATTGCTTTTAATAAGTAAGTTCTGAAATCTAAAATATTACTGATTTAGTATTAAATAATTTAATAGTATTTTTAAATTTGTAGTATTTAAACTTATTTAAAAGACATTTTTTCACTCTAAATTTGCTTATAAAAAAATACATATATCCTATAAAAATACCAGTATTAAATGAACAGTTAAAAAGTATTATAGAATAGCTGAAGACAAAAAAAAAAAATGTACAAGAAAAAGATGCTGTATTTCTGATACATTAAATCTAACTTTTCTTAATAATAGAATAACTTTCAAAAGTTAGCTTTTTATAAGCCTCAGTGCTGAGGAAAGTCTGAACACTTTCAATTGTCTGATTTTATTATTAAAGGATACAATAAAATTGCTTCCTTAACATTTAATTTTAACATGAATCCCAAGAAATAAAAGTTTTTGTATAACAAAGTATGGAGTTGGTTTTAAAATTTAACTCCTTCAAAATGCTCGATTCCCTATCTCTGTTTTCTAGAGAACATATTTATTATACCCAATTTTTTGACATAGAAACTTCCTGTTCAAAATGTTATATCTTAACTTATAAAAAATCATGAGTGCAGATAATTTTTTTTTTTTTTTTTTTTTTGTATTTTAAATCAATTTTTTTCCCATTAAGCTTTTTTTTTTTATTTAAAAGATAGAACTAATTTGCTTACTGTAACATGATCGAAAATATGATAATGCTGTGAAATTCCATTAGCTTGAACGGTTAACTTAGATTCTGTGCTGATGAGTTTGCCATCTGTCCATTCAACACTGTCACTGACTAGAGCCACCTTCCTATCTTTGTTACATAAGCATACTGCACCTTTAATGCCATATTTGGGAACAAATACTAGAAGTCCATTAGCTCTCAAAGCATAAATTACTGCATCTACAAAACATGGTGAAGAATTTTCTTGCGAGTTTAAATCTTCGAAATAAAAAGAAAGGAAAAGCTGTTGAGAATCTTTCTCTAAATCTTGAGCAGCCTGAAAAAATTTATAATTAAATGTAAAAAAAAAAAAAAAAAAAGATACTAACTTAATGGATAATTTATATTGTGATTATATCAATTTATTTTTTCATATAAATAAAGTAGAAAAAAAAGTTAAATTTGTGTCAATGGTATTAAAAACCCATTCTTTTTAGTAGTAAAAAAAAAAACTATTAATTCTCTTTTAATATTCACGAAACTGAATAAGAAGAGATATGGTTATTCAAGTAGAAGTGAATGAGAAGATATTCATATTGAGTAACACGTATTTACCTTTTAAATACTACCTTTGTTAAACTTAATAATTACAATTGCTCTAAACTATTTATTATAAATTATTCAATCACATAAATGAATTACAAAATGATACTTACGATATAAACTTGAAATTAAGTCACATGTGGTTCATTTCAAGTTTAACATGAATAATGTTTCTAAACAATTACTGCAAATTTTACAGTAATTACATTTTTTTTCTTTTTTGGCTTTTATATTTTCATAGTGAGATATTTTCTTAATATCTTAAATATGAAAATATATGCCCCTAATGTAAATAAATCGCATGCTATTTTTATATTTATTTTCATTTTGTATAGCAAAATCAATTCTTAAAAATGTTTCACATGTATACATACACTCATATTAAGATAAGCTTTAGTTAAAATTATATAATGCTCTATGCAATTTAATTTTAATTACCACTCTTGAAAATGATAACACAATAAAAATAAAGAAACATACCCTATGTTTGATGTTCATATGGTGACAAAAAGTTTCTGTTTCTGAAGAATCCATTTGTATCTTTGCATTTTTTTCTTCAATAGCCTTTAAAAGACATCTATGAACCTGCAGATATATGAACATAAGAATTAATCAAGAAATAAATTATGTATTGTAATTTTTTACATTTAAAATACTTCATTCTAAATTTACAAACACTAATAACCATGACACTTTAAACTAATGACGAAAATATACATTTATACCTCAAATGCTTTACCAGACATCTGAAATATTTTATCAATTTATAAGAAAATAAAATATTAAAAAAAAAAATATATGTATATATATTCAAAAAAAAAAAAAAAAAAAAAAAAAAAAAAAAAATCTTGAAAATTTTCCCCTTTTATACTAAATAGAGTAAACAGAGCATATTCAAAGAAGATAGATTCAATATAATTTTTTGCCTTTTAAATTAATAATTACAGTTTAATTTGAAAATATTATCAAAAAATAATATAGTAATATGAAGTTTTTAAAACCATCATTAATTTCTAACTTATGAAAAGTGAATATTGATTGTAAGAAATATTTTCCAACAGTTGTAAAATTATTTTATTTCAGAAAAATAATTCATAATTTTTCTTCATTTCATATATTTTGTAAATTTGTTTAATTTAAAAGCAACTGCAACATTTAATCAAAAAAAAAAAAATTACCAAATAAGTTGTATAAAATAGAAATAATACTTCTCAATTTTATTTATTTTAAGCTATTTATGAAATTCATTGAAATAATTTCCAAAATATCAATGCAATATGACTGTCATAATGTGGCTATCCAGAGATAATTGTTAAAGCTAACCACATTATTTCAAAGATTAAATGATAAAAAAAATTCCCACAAGTTAACATTGTAATATAATTAAAATATTATTGAGGATATTGAAGGATAAAACAACATAAAAAAATAAAAAATACTACGCTGAATATGTTTTGTGCATTTTTGAATATTTTTGTAACTGGATATCATTTTACCATTATTTTTTTTGAGTGGTAAATTACATAATTGTAATTCTTTTATGCACTTTCATTTACAACCTAATTGAAAATATTGTAATAACTGATTTGAATTCAAGTATGATAAAGTAATGCTCAGTGCTTCTTTATTAGAACATATTAGAAAATTAACATAACACATCTGAGCGTATAACTCAATTCGAAAAAGTAAGACAGTATATCTGTTTGCTCAGAGTTAATTTTTATTCTTATTAATATAAGTTTAATACTATAAAGTGTAACATATGAAGATGATGGCAATCACTTAGTAGTTTAATCAACATCATATGAAATTTAAGCTCACTCAAAACTTAAAATTAGTTTCTTCATACTTACTTACAAAAACTGTTGCCAAATATGAAAAATAATATATACATATATATATTTTATGTTTTGGCATGGGGTGGGAATTCTTTAACTGTGATATATTTTTAGTTGAATTATAATCAATAACAGCAATTATATAACAAAAAAATTTTCCTTTTGACTTACTAAAATATCAGCATATCTTCTTATTGGAGAAGTAAAATGGGTATATTTGTCAAGTCCTAATCCATAATGATACAAATCAGGTACACTGTAACAACCAGTGCAACAATAAGTTGCTTGATTCATCGTTTGAGTTGCTAAGATACGAAATATCTGAAAAATAACAATAATAGTTTCTTTCTTTTAAAATAGAAACTTTTCTAACTAAAAGCATATGCAATTAATAAAACTGAAATTGTATAAATTTATCAGAATATTCATTAAAGTACATTTAGTGATAAATAGTTGATTATAGTAATATAATCAATCATATTAGATAGCAGTAATATATAGAAAAGAAAAAAAATTCTTAAAGAAATTTTTTTTTGTTCACTTATTTGAAACTTTTTTTGAATTATAGTAGTCAATGTCAGCAATTATATATCAAAAATATTTCTTTGTGACTTATTAAAATATCAGCATATCTTCTTATTAGAGAAGTAAAATGTCAAGTCCTAATCCATAATGATACAAATTGGGTACACTGTAACAACCAGTGCAACAATAAGTTGCTTGATTCATAATTTAGGTTGTAAATATTATTATGAATCTACTTAAGGCAGTAGACCCATATTTGTGTAACATATAAGGAAAACACTCATACTATCTACCAATTACAGTGTTTTGATTTATGAGGAGACAGAATTTGTTGTAGAAAAATATCTAAGGATTGAGTAATTAAAAAACAAAAATATATTTATTTTATTAATTTATAATTTTTGCATTCAGATTATGAGGTTATCAACAATAAAAGAATTTAGAATTAAAAGTATCCAAATTATTAGATAAAAGCTCGTTGAATTATCATGCTTGTTACACATATTGCCTTTTCTTTTTAAATATAGTTACTGCAATTCAAAGATTTGGTTACTTAGGCAATGAGGATTTTATACTGACCTCCTTTCATAAATTTAGAAAAATTAAAAAAAAAAAAAAAAAACTTTTTTTTTTATTCTCCTTTTCAAATTTTGGAAACTCTTAATTAATCACAAGTTCAGTGCATAGGCTATATTTCCAAAGAAAACTATAAAAAAAGTTGAAAATAAAATATTTGAAAGTGTATTTTATGCTAAGAAATTTTTAGTTTCACAAGGGGGAAAAAAAAAATGAATACGATTTTTATAGTTATTATTAATATCTTAACTATAAATTTCTTTTATAAAACAGTTCAGAAGTTTTTTTTTCTAATGCAGCTGACAAATAAGCTTGAAAGTAAAATATATTACATATTATTGAATTAAATTTAGAACAATTAATTCAAAGTTTTAGTTGCAAAACAATAATTTATGTATTACATTATTAAAAAGTAAAACTACTATAATAATTCTTTACCTGGTTTACACTAGGATCTTGAATGTCGACTGCTTTTTCTAATGATGATGCAAGGTCCTTATTGGAATGAATGTTGAGAATAAACCCTTTAGATGAAGCTAATTTTTGAAGTTCAGCTAAATCAGATTCTCGGGGATTTGGATGACGACGAAGCTAGTAAAAAGAGTTTTGATTTTTTCTCTTTGTTTGAAAATAAGTGAATGCAGCTGAATGTATGAATTGCAAAATAATTTCATTTTAATAAAACAAAAATAGAAACCAAAAGACTTACCACAGCTTGTTGAGGATAAGCATCATAAATTCTTTTAGCTACCCAGTGATTAGCAAAAATCATACATTCAGCAACTATTTTATGTATTGCCAATTCCTACAACAATCAATATGTGTTATTTAAAAGTAAAAAAAAAAAAAAAAAAAGTAATAAAATTATATTTCATTTAAAACAATTTTAACATTAATTTATTATAACTTGAGAAATAATTTTAATAATTAAGTTTTTAAAAGAAAATATTAAATTATTAATTTAGTTACATCATTTTGCATTATTATGACTTATTACTATTAGTTATGTTTTCTTGTTAAGATACATAAGCAATCATCTGAAGGATAAAATTGATCAAATTTTGAAGAAAAATTAAAATTTATATTCAAATAAAAAAACAATAAATTAATTTAAGGCACATAAAATTTATATTTTGTAAAAATGTGAGTGTTTTCTAAATAAATGGATGAAACAAAACAGATTTGTATTAATGCTTTTGTTGCAGAGCATAATTCATAATTGCTTCAGAAATTAATTATTTAAAAAATGAAATACTAAATTTAAAATTATCAGCAGTTTTTAAAGAAATTCATAGCATTACAGTTGTTCTCTCATGGGCTATGAATGCATTTACGAACGTGATTAACATATATTACTATTGTAATAAATTTAGAAAAGATTAACTTTTAAAAAAGTTAAACTATGCTATGAAAGCACCAAAGTATTTTTCTTCTTATTGATAAGGGAAACAAAGATAAATATTAATATTAAAAATTGTCATTCATAACAGTAATAAAAAGTTGTTAAAACACACATTTTAATTAAAAAAGAGCAATAAGAAATATATCACAGTGATGGAAAGAAAAAGTCAAATGCTTTACAAACATTTTGGGTTATTGTAATTTTAAAAAAATGATGCTAACTGATTAAAACGACATTTAAACAATGATGCACATAATATAAACTAAGAATCAATTTAATATTAAGCATAAAAATTACTAAGATAAAATCAATTTAATCATCTAGCTGAAGCTTTTTTTTTTTTTTTTTAAAGAACTTTTTACATAGAATAGAATGTATTCTCTACTCACACATAAATAATACAAAAGTTAAGATAGAAATAAGTACATTGCTTTCCCAGTTTTTACTTTACATCAAAAAATAAATGAAATTCTGTTTTAGAAAAATTCAATGACATAAATATTTTATTTAATAGATATTATTCAGATAATTTAAACATATCATACTGTGATATGGAGTTTTTTTGTTTAAAAATTGAAACATAATCCATTATATGCATTTCTTTAAGTTTTCTTTAATAATGAAATCTACAGCATATCCACAGATGTACATTATTCCAGTTCTTCAATATTAAATGAAGAATTTTGTGAGCTATAAAACATCATTTTATAAGACACATGCACTTTGAACAGCTAATATCATTTCCTTACTGAAACTGTGATAAAGAAAAATGAGTGAGGGTTGAAATTTGAGAATCTTTATTAACTTAACCAATGACCATCATCATAATGAAATTCTCTAAAACTGTGAAAATTACATATAATTTGAAAAGGTGGACAAATATGTACATCTGTATTTTAATGTACCATTTACATTTTGAAATTTTTTAAAAATAAATAAATTTACAATTAGAAAAATATATTATCAAAATAAACAAAAAATAATAGCAGAAATTCCATTCATAAAACATAGGGCTTAAACATATATAAATAAATAATTAAAATAAACTTATTTAAATTCCAAAATTTTCTTCTAATTTAAAAATGAAAAATACCTTAGAATGAATAACTAATTATTAACATGTTGTGTAAAAGAAAACAAACCTTAGTTGATTTTACATCAGTAACAGCAGCAGGAAGATTTTGATCAATTTCAAACTTCATATTAACACTGTTTAATTCTAAACCTCCAGCACCAAGTCTTTCTTTTCTAATCACATTTGCTATGTGGTGTAACTTACATAAAACATTTTTCAGTTCCTGAAATCTATAAATTATTTTATGAATTCAATAAATATGTTTATTCATTTAAATCACAACAATAAGCAGTTAATAAATTAAGGAAATAATAAGTTGCAAGAGAATACACTACCTTAAAATTAAAAATAAAAGTAAATTTGTTAATAAATAATTAAAACTTGTTTTGATTTATCTCAGGCTAAACACAATAAAATCTGTATACAATAACATGTTTAAAATATATTTCTTTAAAAATGAAATTTTATTTTGTTAAAACAAAACTTTATTGCTATATTTTAAAAAGTTATTTAATGTAATTTTTAATAGGTAAATTTTATTTTAAAAATGACAATAAAACATACATAAAAATGAAATATAGAATTAAAAAATACATATTTATAATTTATATTGTATTAAACAACCAAAACTATAAAATTATTATAAAGACACAAAAAGAGAAGCACCAAAAATCTAGCAATTGCTACCTAAAATATTA
This sequence comes from Caerostris extrusa, assembly GCA_021605095.1. NCBI lineage: Eukaryota > Metazoa > Arthropoda > Arachnida > Araneae > Araneidae > Caerostris > Caerostris extrusa. The sequence goes on from BPLR01016730.1 coordinate 169,797, forward strand.
ATAATTTAAGTATTTTTTTTATACATTTAAAAATTTACCTATTATTTAATTCACATTCCTCAAGATTTTGAAGTTCAGGGATATTAGCAATCATTTCCTCAACACTAGATCCATATAATATATCTTGTGCAGCCTAGAGCATGGAATATTAATTAAAAATTTTTTATTGTTCAATAAATAATAAAGAAAAAAGAAATAATAAATAAATAAATAATAAAGAAAATATTAAGGATTTTTACATTAAAAAACATTTGCTATAAAAATACATTACACAAAGATAGGTACCTCATAACAAAGTTTATATCTTGACTTGATAATTGTTCGTCCATACCATACTTTTTGTACTTTACATTTTGAATCAAGCTCCCACAAAACACTAACAGCATAGCTAAAACATAATATATTAAAACATTTAAAATTTTACTGCATTGATCAAAATAGGATTTAATTAATTAATTTAATATATTAAATTTTAAAATTAGCATATTTAAATTTTTAATAAGTGTTACCTAAGTATATTTTTAACTCACCGATCCACATTGCCCAGCAAAGAGCACAAATTTCCACTCAGCACATGAGGAAGCATGTCGTAACGACGATCTGGCAAATAAATGGAAGTTGACCTGTTTCTTGCTTCAAGGTCTACACCAGATAGTTCCCGAACAAAGTGAGTGACATCTGCAATATGGACACCCAATTCAAGTTTATCTCCTGGTAATTCTCTAAATAAATCGCAAGGAAGAAACTTTTAAGATTGATTACAATTTCAGTACAAAGATGTCTCCATTTATCTAAATCAGTGATGACTAACTGGTAGACAACAGTTTTATTTACTCTAGTCATTTATAGTAACAATTATATTAATTTTAAAATATAATTTCATTTGAGGTTTTAATAATTTACTGCACTTTATTCTTATGGAATTGGATAGTCCGCACTTTTTTTTAGCAAATATATTAATAGATGGTGAATTTTATAAAGCAAGCAAATAATTTCCATAAATATTTTCATAGGTAATGAGAGATTAATGATGCCTTCAAAATAAAATAATAAATAATATTGAAGTAAAATTCTAAGATGCATTATATATTTTAAATACAAAATTCTAGATGCAGCCACAAACAGATTATGAAATCTGTAATGTAAAGTTGCAAGCCACAATGTTCTATAACAAGCAGCAATAACAGATTACAACATAAACAGCAGAATAAAACAATTCAAAGGTAGAGCTTCAATGTTCTAACAATAGCTAAATCAGATACAAATAACATAATTTCAAAAATCAAAAATATTTTTAAATTTAACAGACAATCCTATTATTAACCTTATTCCTATTTTGTGAATGTAAACACATAAATGCACACATATGCAGCTATACACAAGAAACCTTAAAGAACTGATTACACATTTTTTGCTTACAATAATAACTTTTCACATTCATTCAATTTTACCCTTTTAAATTCTGTTTTATTTTATTATGAACTTTTTAATTTTATTATTGAATGGTGTTTCTGTGTACATTATTTTAAGAATGAAAAAAATTTCGAAATACTCAAAAAAAAAATCTAATAACTTTAAAAGACTACTTAACTAAGCTACTAACTTTACTTATATTATTCTTTTAACAGCTTAAAAACCAAACTATCTATTCCATAATCTTTTATTTAAATCTCTACAAAAGAAACCAAAAATTTAAAATGAGTGAGATTACATTTATTTCATCAAATTCCAGAAACAAAATTTTTCATATTTTTTAAAACGCCAAGCATATAGAATGTGCATGTAGAATCATATAGAATGCAAAAGAGAAGAAAAAGATAATGAAGAAATCATATTGATAACAAATAAATATTTCAAAGATAAATAGTATTTAAATCTTATGAAAAAATTACTTTACAAATTCGAAAAGTGTAAAAGCAATTGAAATAATTTAAAGAGAAAACACTTATCTTACTTTAGCTGAAAAAAGCCATTCAATAAATTGCCAAATTGAAATGTATTTTTAGAAAAGCTTAGTTCCGCTCAGAAAAAAAAATTGCTGAAATACTTCATAAAAGATTATATAGTCTTGTAATATAGATAAGGAAAGATAACTTAGTGCATAGTTAATAAATATTTTTTTCTTCAAAATATTACCTGACTGATAAAGTATCATCAACGTCTTCACAACCTTTAGGATCAATACTAAATATGAGATGCGAGTTACGAAGATCTCTGCGTTTTGCAATTTCATTTTCTTCTAGATTCCATGGATTTTCTTCTGTACATACAGGTAATTCATCTAGCTTTGAAAAATAAAATTCTTATGGAATAAAAAAATACACATAATAAAATATTTTTCAATATTAATTTGTATTTCAATAATAATTATACATGTATTTTCTCCAAAAATAAATACAATGAATGTAGTTATTTAACTGTTGTAAACAACTAAATAGCACTTTACAAAAAAAAAAAAAAAAAAAATGAATAATAATATTTACATTATATTTTACAAAAATGATATAAATGTTCAGATAAATAAATATTTTTAATACATATTGGTGAAGTATTTTTAAAAATTCATCAATAATATTTGTTCCATTTATAATTATTCTTAATATCCTAAATAATACAATGCATGATATTTTCAACAAATCTTTTAACTGAGACTTAAAAAATTGATATTCATTTCATAGGAGACAATTTTCAAATTTCAATATATGCAATCTGACATGTAATAGTAAAACAGTATCAATTATTAGTGAATTTTAAAAAAAATGAAAAAAAAAAAAAAAAAATATATAAAATTGGCAAAATATAATTTTTAATAATTTTAAAACTTTAAGAAATCATTATCAAAAAATTAATAGCCATTCATATTAAAAATCTATAAGCAAGATGATACAGCTGAATTTTAAACAGAAACAATTATAACACAACTTTCAATAATTATATGGGATGACACTTTACAATTGGCATATATAATGGAAAATGATGAATATTTTATAAGTTAATGCTAAATGTTTCAGAAAGTAGATAATCATGCTATACAACAAATTATTATTATTTTTATAAAAATAAAGAGGTTTTAAAATTAAAAAACACAAACTTTTTAATATTACAGTATAACAAGTACCCACATAAAATAAAAATATTACCAAATGTTGGGGAAATGAAGGATGAAAGACATCATGCTCAATGAGTAAGGACTGAATTTCTGTTTCAAGGTTACCAATATCACCTATAGTTTTCACAAGATGACCATTTGGATACTGTGATTCTTTATCCCAACTATCAATTCTTACTATGATCCTGTGTATAAAAATGAATCAAATAAAAAACAGACAGAAACATTCATAGTAAATTTTACATATTCCTTTTAAATTATCTGTATAAAAATTTTTTTTCTCCATAAAGATATTTTGACAAAATTATAAAATATTTAAAAATATATAAGAAATTGTTAACCAAATGGAGTAGTCTGAAAAGGATTTTTAGCACATATATTTTAAGATTCTGACTTCGCTACAAGGCATAAAATGTTTGTAACGTACATTTTGAAACATGGATCTGACTTCATATATAAAATTCAATAATTAATATATACTTTTTATATTTTGCAATGAGAATGTATAGTTTGAGTTATCTATAATAGTTTGCTTACTGAAATACCTCAAAAATGAAAATAAATTTATAATTATAATTAAAAGAGAATAATACGTGTAAAAAAAAACCTCTTATACTTTCTGTTGATTGAAAGAAATCAAGATTAATTTATTTTGTATGAATATAAAAAGCATAAAAATAGTGTACAAATTATCTTAAATTTTTTTTTTTTTAAATTAGTAGAAATGTATAGTAAATAATGAGTAACTAAATCAGAAAAAGAGTAGGCAAATAAAAATATATGACAAATGCTATAAATTAAATGTGTAAATGCTGAATAGTAATACTTTTCTGTCAACCAAACAATTTTCAATTATGATGAAGTAGTACTCCTTTTTTTTTTTTTTTTTTCCTTCCAATTTTTAAGACAGAAGTACTTAATTTTAAGATCAGGATAATTTTCGGAAATACAAGAAAATTATGCTTAAAAATAAGAAATTGTGAAGAAATTTTTTAAGCTGAAGTACATGCAATTTTATTTAATATACTGAGGATACAGTAGTCAAAAAAGTAAGATCGTTTTTAATATGCTTACACGTATATTAATTTAAGCATATCAAAAAAATTTTCAATGAATAAAAACAAAAGTAAAAATATGGAAAACAATTTATACTATTTAAAAGTAAAATAATTGTTCTTACAAACCAAATTAATCATTTTAAGCAAAGATAAAAACTTTCACATAAACTTAAACAAAATCTATAAAACAAAAAAAGAAAACATGTTTCCCCCTTCTTACCTTTTATTACGTATGTCTTCTGCTTGCTTTGTGACAATTCTGATTTTAGGAATACGATAATCAAATGGAACAACAATTATTCTTTCTTTACCTTTAGGGGACAAATTAGAATCCTAATAAAAACAAATTTAAATGTATAACTTTATCAATAGATAATATTTTAAAAGTAATTTACACACACACAGATATATATATATATAAGAGCTTAAACAATACTACATATGTCTTCAATAAAACATGTTACAAGATAAATAATGTGCATATAAAGTGATAGGATCAGACATTTTGTAATGTAGTTTAATTATCATTTGCATCATTAAAATTATTAGTTGCTTTAATATATGGTTAAAAAAACTATATATCAAAGGCTATATTTTTGTTTTTTTATGAAAAATACTTTTATTTGACTGTAAAAAAGATGAGAAAAGCTTGATTTTAATATTTCTATGCATAAAATAAGTAACATAATTAATTACAAGGCAAGAAAATGGCACAAATTACATTTGACTATAAAAAAAAAAAAAAAAAAAAAAAAAAAAAAAAATGCATACCCAATAAAGATATTTACAGCTTTTATTACATATACATTTGCATTTCTTAATTTAAAAACAATCCAATCCCTGCCTTCCCCAATAACTATGGCAAAATATTTATACATCTGTATAGAAACTGTAAGCAAAATTATGAAACCCGATTTCAAGCTAATAAATAAAAACACACATTAACAGGCTAACATCAAAATAAGTTTCTTAGCCTAAGACTACATGCGAATTGTTGTATAAAAATTATTTGGCAGCTGAAAAATGGATGTATGTAGTTATAATTGTTGAAGCTTGGATATATTTATATGATTGCAATAGAAAAAAAGATTGATTAATTATCATAAAAGATTTAAAATGTCGGTACAAAGAAAATTTTGCTAACTGTTTTATAATTATTACTGGATTCTCTTACAATGGATTTTTGTAGCATAAATATAATTATTGGTCTTATGTAAGTATATAGATTTTTTTTTATGGCAGTATACTTCCTATTTAATTTTTTCCATATTTTCAAATACAATATATTATTTTAGTATCAAAAGGTTCTTACAATTTGAAGAGTGTTTTACTATTTTTAATCTACTCTGGATTCAAAAACGAAATTTTATAGTTATATGGAAAATCCAAATAGTTAATTCTGAAATATTATGACTATAAATTGGGCCTGAATGGTCGAGTGGCTAGCGCTCTGGCGCTCGGTACTACAGGTTTCGGGTTCGAGTCCCGGCGGTGCCATGGTTGTTTGTAGTGGTTCGGAATCCACTTTAAAAAGTAGGTCCCGGTCCTAACAGGATCGTAGAGCGTTGCAGGGGCATTGTTACTCTGCGTCCATGGCTTATCTTCAAGTTACACGCGCCCCCTGGGTAATGCAAAGTGAGTACGTCTCTGCACTTGCCTTAAGGTATCCAAAGACCAAGCTGTCTGTGTTTGCCAGCTGGATTAGAAAGAAAAAAAAATGACCATAAATTATAAGTAAGAAATGATGTTTTTTTAAAACTAAATATATATATATTAAGTTACAACTTATAACACGCAGAATATAGATGAATAATCACAGCTATTTACAGAAAACATACTTCTTCTTCAGGCAATGTTGCCACATAATTTCTCCAACATCTTTCAAGAACACCAACAACTTTTCCAGTAGGAAGTTTGAGAGTTTGATTATCTTCTGCATTGTCATCTGAAATTAATTCCAGAAAACAAATTAATAAAATTTGGATTATATATTTTAATTGATTTCATTATAATACTGGAACCGCAAATATTTAAGATGGTATAAAATTCTACTTAAAACAATAAAATTTTTTTTTTTAAATATATATTCTCCATATTGTATGATAGAATATTCAAATATTTCATTCTAGCATTTTAACATTTAATATCTTAACATTCCAAACCAAGAATTAAGAAAAAAAAATCTATATTTCTGAATTTACAAATTTAGGTATTGATCATAAATTTTATATGCACAATTTTATCATACAATTTCTAATTATTTCAAATGATTTTATACATAAAAATGGAGGAAAAAAAAATTAAATATATGTATACATACACTCATTGCCATAAAAATTAAAATACCAAGAAGGAATTGTCAAAAATAATTTAAATTTAACAAGTGTTTGTAACTGCTATATAAAATGGAAGAAAAAGACATTTATTACAGAAAAATTCATAATAGAGCTAGACTTTTGATCAGCTACATTTGCCTTGAATGCATAATGCAGTACAATCAGCCATTGTTCAGCAACATCACATTCTAAAATTGCTAAAAGTGTGTCTCTATGTCATCAAACTCCTATGCTAAAATTCTGACCCAGGCAATTTTGCAAATTTTGAATCAGGGATAAATCTGAGGATTAGGGCCAAGAAGACACATTAAAATAAAGCAGGGAGTTATGTAACACAGCTGCTGTTGGTAGCTGAGTATTATCCTGTTGGAAAATGCCTCTTTGAGGGAATCATGTGTAGGAGGATATACAAAACTAGGGGAATCCAAAAATCAACTCACAAAATGTGCTTATTGAAACAACCCATTAAATTTAAATGTTTACCATACCTTTAAACTCATTTAGTTATCAGAATCTAAATATAATTATGATTTGATGCAGTCCATCACCAAGTAACACATCACTTCAAATAATTCATACCTTTTGAATCTTCAGTATTATCCACTAATTTTAAACATCGAGATTTCCACTCATTTTCAGGTAGAAGTTCTATTACAACTTCATCTCCATGAATAGCACGATTTCTATTTACCATTCCCCTGATAAATATATCGCCAGAATCTTTAAGGGATGCTCTAGAAGGATAAATAAATACCTAAGTATACATAAGTACCATGAGCTAAACTTTGCAAAATCTGAAATAAGTATTTAATCCTAAAATAACTTTTTTCCTACTTACATTAACTTCATATCCAAATATTTCATGATAAAAAAATACAAGCATTTAATATTGAAGTAAAAGAGAAAGACAGTAATATTTATAGAGCCTCAAATATACTATCATAATAATATTAAACTTGAGGCTTCTATATAACCCTCTTCCCAAGAATTTTGCATTCAAATTTAAGTTTCAATGCATTCAATTTAATTCAAGTTTGAATGAATTTACTTTCAATAATTTCAGAAATCCTTCTACAATGATTGCAAAGTAATACAATTAAAAGCTGGAATTTAAAAGAAAATACATCATTAATCAGATCTAAATAATAATAATTTTCTGAATTAAAACTTAAAATTAGATGGAGTAAGCTAGAAGAATGATAAACAGCCATTAAATTAAAAGTGACAGTAGTGATAAGAATATGCCATTATTAATTATATATTAATTACATAATTTTTTTTTTAAAAATAAAGGGTTAATGAATAATAGAGGTAATCCTACATAATTAATGATGGTTATCCAACATATTATGAACAATATTTTACTTTTAACTGAGGTGGTATTAGGCTTACAAATAATAATTTGCCATATGCAGAACAGCTTTTTATTGCATTAGTTAGTATTACGAATACAAAATATTTGCAGAAAATATGTAGAATTTAAAAATTAAGTACAATTATCGCAGTATATAGCTTGCATAGTTTATAATTAATAATTGAAAAGAATGTAAACTGATTTATACAATAATTTAACAGAAGCAAAATATTTAAAACTATATAGTTTAATTTCAATCTGAAATTTTTATCAAAGGACAAATAAGGTTAAAATAAAGAAATGAATATATTCATAATACAGTTTTAATCCAATTATATGGCAAATATTCAATCAAGCATATGCAAATTAATAATATGAGAAGGATAATTACATAAAAATTAATCATATAACAAAAGTGTACTCACTTGGAAGATGTAACAAAAGCCTCTTGAGAAGCATTATGCTTATTCACTCGTAAATAACCTTTTAAATAATGACCAGCTTTAATACCTGCTTCAAGCACATCATTAGGCAAATAGCTATCATATGATTTGGACAAATCTAAAAATTTTTAAAAAATAAATATAGATAATTACAATAGAAGTAAAATTACAGAATTAGAGAGAAAAAAAAAAACATACACAAATTTATTATTATGATTATAAAAGAAACTATTTTAAATTATAAATTCAAAACATTATTTCCAATAATATATAAATAACAAATGAAATTGAAATGCAATTAATAATTCTGAGAAAGTCATTTTTACATTTTATTTAGAACATAGGCATATAATCATCCACTTAGAAAATGCTTTTAGAAAATACAAAACACATTCACAAGTATGCTTAGTGAGTAGTGTTGACATTATCAAAAATTTGATTGAATCAATAAATAGTTTAAAAGATAGAAAACAAAATAGAAATAAATTATGATTTTTGAAACATAAGACTTTTTCAATTTAGCTGCTTTAATTCTTCATAAATATATATTTTTAATTTACAACTAATAAAAATAAAGAATAAGAATACTTATATTGGCTTAAAAACAGAAAAAAAAAAGAAACATTATACATTGGTATTCAAAATTAAGAGAATTTTTATTTTTGGTGGAATACTTCCAAAAGGCTATATTGTAATGAAACACATAGGTTAAAATAACAAGAAACACAAAAATAGCCTCAAACAATTATATCATATACACAAAATTGTGCATAAGATTCATTGTACCAGAACAGAAATTAAAATTTCAAAAAAAAAAAAATTGATTAAGTTAGTACCCTTCTTCCAGCAATGATACTTTTAAGCCCTGAATGTTCCTGGAAGGTAAAAGATAATTTGTATTTGCCCTCCCCAGATTTTTCCAAACATGCTTTATAGGATTAAAGTTAGGAAATCTGCTGAAGCATATCCTAAGTTTCCATAATTTTTTGATCAAGAAATCGATCGATTTAGTCCTATGTGGACAAATATTGTAATACATTACAATTAAATCTGAAATAGATAACATAGGGTTTCAATAAGGTTTTGATGAAGACACGGAAGACTATGAGCCCTCCAACATAATACTTGCTCAAATAATCAAATCTCCACTGCTATAGGAGTTCCTTTGGAGGTTGGCTAGTGATTGCCTTTGATTTTCTCCTTTAGAGGTTGCAGAAGTGAACAACATCAAGAATGAAAATTAAGTTGAACCAAGATTTATGAATTAATAGAATGATTTCTCACTGATCTCTGGTTCAAAGTTAATGTAAATCGGCTTCACTATACACAGAATTAAGCTAGATACAAACAGCATGTTGTCTTAACAACCTTTCTTGTGTGGTATTTTGGAAACAGTAACCCTTGAAACTTGGGTTTCTGTAGCTGTATCAAGGTCACATGAGGGCTGATAAGTTGTCAGCAATGGTCAGATTTCAATCTTCATAGGTTGCTGTGCCTTATGGATGACACAGGCCAGGCTTTCTCACAATGAATCCAATATCCCTAATCTGTTTCAATAAGTGAGACACTGTTCATTTTATCATCAAAATATTGCTTATTATTCCTTTTAAGTATTGCATAAAAATACCACAAAAATTTAGCAAGCAATGTGAGCAAAAAATCACGGAAATTGCCACACATGCTTATAAAGCCTATTCTAAATGCACATGCAAGTATATGCTCCTTATTTAACACTAAAGATTTGCATCGTTGTTTGGGAGCACTAATTTTATCTGTCAGTCAGAACTTCTTGAGAAACTTGAAAAAATATACCAACATCAGTGTAAATATTAAAAATCAAGGGAAAAAATTATTATTATTGCAAATGAACTATGTAAGTAACTATACCAAGCTTCTCAAAAGAAAATACACACCGTGTTTTTTACGCATTATAAGTGGGTACATACCTTTTACAGTTCCTGAAGTAAGAGCTAAATGCAGAGATTCAAAAAGTTGTAAAATTGAATCCACATCCTTCCACATGTTTTCTAAATATTCTTTCATGGAATATACCTTCACAGCTTGATGCTTATCTAAAGATTCAAATGCCTGCCAAATATATTTATTACTTTTATAGTTATGATTTTTTAAAATTTATCAACAAAAAAAAATTGCTTAAAATATTACATTGATATAAGTGATTTTTAAATTAGTTCAAATATCTTAGTAAATTAACATAGGCATGTTTAAAAACTCATAAGTGTACTAAATTTCTTTGTTTAGATATTTTTTATATAAACAAATATTTAATGTAAGCAAAATGCAGAATATTATTAAAATTATAAAATCTTTAGATAACAATATTATTAACGATACTCACAGAATTTCATTATTTTTTGTTACTTTGTTCTTTATTTTTATTTAATTTTATATTATATATTATAAAATTCTTACTTCTTTGTTTTCTGATATCAAAATAATAGGAATAGCTCCATTTAAATGTTCTGCATAATAATTTGCTGCTTGTACACAACACCTAAAATAAATAAATTTATAAAAGTTTGGTTATAACATTTTGAACAAAATTTTTAAAATTTAAAAAAAAAAAAAAAAAAAAAAAAAAAAAAAAAAAAAAGATTAATTAAAATTTGGGCATCAACTGAAATGTAAAACAGAAAATTACTATATTCCAGAAAAAAATTTAAGTTTTTTTAGCTAGAAAAATTTAAAAGCTACACTGTTCTTTTCAGACTCGGTTAAAATATAGATATAAAAAGAGTAAAATATGTATAAAAATTTCATCATTCAAATTTATATTTCTTTTTATTAGATAAGTAAAACAATATTATAAAATAATAGTAATGCATACTTATTAATCCACTGATCTAATGAATCTGAGCATTTTCTAGGGACATAGGACTTCTGACAATTTTCATTCAGGAAATTAATACTTCCTCGTCGAATATCCTTACTAATATTAATCAGTCGATTGTAAGTTCGATGACCTATACTCTGCAAAATCTAAAATGAACGACTATTTAATAAATAACTTTTATTGCTTCGTTTATTTTATTTCAGATTTCTAGTATTTATAATTGTTTAATTTTATAATATACATTATGTTTATAGATAGAAACGAAAAATAATTCACTATAATAAAAGAAGAAAAAAGCATTATGTCTTTGCTGTATGTATGCAATATTGAAATTAGAATATTAGAAAAATTAAATGTATTTAATTAATATATTTTATTGAAATTAAGAGTAAAATTTAAATATATTTATTAGAATTAAAGTAAAATTAAAATTCCCAGTGAAAAGCTTCAATATATAGTTCAGCCACCATTATATAATTTTAATTCAATTCACAAAATAATGAGATTAAGAGAACCAACACTAAAAATAGTATTTATAGAATCAACCAATTGTAGGTACAAAAAAATATTTTGTTTTTAAATTTGATTTTTTAATTCTACAATTTGTTTTTCCTACAAGAGGTGATCTTCCACTAGGCAGCCTGGCTACTGATGCAAGATGCTTTTATATGTTCAATCATTATTGAGTGTTATTTCTGAAAGCAATGGCTACAACAAATGTTATCAGTAGATTTAAAATAAAAGGCCCCATTTAGAAGAAATTTTTTTAATTGCAACTTTTATTAAAACTAATTATTTTAACTTGATATTTGGTATTTGACATAAAAAAAATTTTTTTTCTCAAGATCAGCAAAATATTTGAACGATTGATTCATGAAAATGCATCAATGTATTTTTTCTACATTTTTTTTTTTTAATAAATTGTGAATGGTGAATATTTTTTAATTATGTGATACTATATAAATATTAAATCAAAAATACTAAGATATAAACTTTTGCCATTCTTTTTATCACACTTTTGAAAAAAATTATTTAAATGAATTAAACCAAAACATTTAAGGAAAGTTTAAAGTTGCATTTAATTTAATAATAGACAAACCTTTAATGCAATAGTTTGCAAAACAATAAAGCCTTTCAATTCTTGAAATTCAAGTAATTCCAGATAATTCTGAACAACATCACAGCATGGTATGGCATAATGTGTAACATCTTTAGCAAGTTGCATAATTTTGGAACCTATGTGAAAACAAATATTAATTGCATTATAAGTGAGTACAAATAGATCTGCAAATGAATTAAAATTTTGTACATTTTTTAATAAGTAAATTTAATTTATAAGCTAAAGAAATTTTGTTTAATCTTATATATTTTAATATTGACATTTCATATAAAAAGTTAGTGAGTGATTATTGTGGCTTAAAAACTTGTTCTTTTATTTCTTTAGAATCTTTTTTTCTTGAATCAAACATTGATTAATAACTTTGCCTCTTATAGCTAATTATAATATAGCATTTTCTACAACTGCTTATAAATAATTTAATTTATTTTAATTCTCACATTTTATGTGTTTTCACATTGCATTATGTTAGTTTATTATCATTTTAATTTCTTCTTATAACTAACAGAATTTTTGAATTTTCTATGAATTCTGTAAAAAAGTGGTTATAATTAAACTCCCTATTTAAAGCATTCTATAGCTGAAACCAGTCAACAACAGATTGACAAAAAAAATTTTTACATTGACCAACCATCTGATGCACTACAGGTATCTTCAAAAATAAAAAAAAGTAGTTCACAAATATCCACTAGGAGCTGCTGTGTAATATAATATAGGAAATGACCAACAGAATATAAATTATAATTTCAATATTTAAGAATAATATCAATACACATTCTGAATTAAAATCAAGAAAAATATCGCATATCCATCACTTCAGGAATGAAAAAGTCTGACAGTTTGCATACATGCAGAGAGGTAGAAGTGTGATGTAAAATAGCTCTCAGTATAAAACATGATGATATGAATTCAGTTTGCATTTCACCCAGCTATGATGATTTTTAAAATTAAACATGCAATGTTGATTAAAATTGTTCTATGAAAACAACAGAAATGTTATTGCTGCCATTTGCAAGTTCTGATTGATAAAAATTCGTTATGTACCAATGTCTGTAAAAAGTGTCCAGACCATAATAGTATACAGTTTGAAAATACTAGAAATTACGAGTTTAATCACAAAGGAAGTGTAAAACCATTATTTACTGATAGTTGAGGGTGTCATGACAACTGCAGTCTAAAAATAAAGAATATTTGGTACTGATGTCAGTAATGAATAGTAACCATGAATAGTATCTTGGCAGATACGAGTTCTGTATAGCACTGTACAGAAGATGGCCTGAAATTTTTCTAATACAAATCTGCCATACCCAACTGCCCATATTTCAGATGGATAAGCTACAGCAGCTTCCATCCACAATCTAAATTGAACTGTTATTGATCATTTGGAATATCTTGTGGAATAACAAGGTTCATTTTTCTCTTAATATGTTCTGTTAACATAGAGATTTGCTGCATTACAGTAAAGGAAAACCATAGATGCATCAGGAAATATCCCTACATTCTCTAAAGGTCTGGTGTAGGTTCAAAACAACATTCATCCTTGCACCATTTTCCTTTGAGGAAATGACTGTAAGTGGTCATGTGATGGTCCATTGGTACCAAGGCAAACTATAGATGTTTGTTATACTGCAACTATAGAAAAGACAATGCCTACCATTGATTCTTCTCATACAAGATGGCGCATTCATATACAGTAAGTACTTTTATAAGTACCTATAAAAGTAAGTTTTTTTTTTGCTCTGACATTTCACAGAACATGTGTGAAATATGACTTCAGATCCATTAAGATACGTTGTTAAACATTTGTCCATCAACTTAAACTTTTACAGGAGCTTGAGCATTTTTACATTTTTCTGTACATGATTAACTGCTTTCTTGATAATCTGTACCCTTTTGTATAAACTCTATTTTCTTTTTTCCCCTGGTTGTATACTGCTGTTATTGCTTTTTAAAATTATTTATGGTTCAACAATATTTTGATTGATAACTGGTCATTAAATGTTGGGTACTTACGTATTAACGCCACCGCAGCTACAGATTTGGCGATTTTTAAGTGGCGGCAATCTACACTTAAAAATTTTTGTGACAACTTATAAAATATATAGAACACTTTATTTAATATCAAAACACTTTCAAAATTCAAAACACTTTATTTAAAAACAAAGTAGTCAATCGGATTTCAGTGGAAAATGGGTCGATATAGATTTTAACATAGATTCAAAACAGTCTCTATTTTGGAGCATTGGCAGCTCTTTATTGGAGCATTAGCGCAACTTCTGCGGTGGCGTTAATGCATAAGTACCAAATGTTGAGATTGTTAATTTTATTCTGTGTTAAATTTCTCAAATTGTGTATGCACAGTACTTCCCAGCCTACATTTTTGAACTGATTTTTACTTTTGGAAATTACTTTAGCACCCCTGGTATATTGTCCTTATTCCAATTTTGAGGACAATTTGTTGAAGGGTTTCACAGTTACAGAATGCACCAAATACAGGAATTTTAATTATAATCATCATGTATACAGAGTTTTAGGAATTCAATTGTGAATATAAAAAATTTTAGGATATCTACAGTTAGTTATGTGGACAAGCAAAAACCTTAAAATGAATGTAATGTACTATAAGAGACCTGTCTTCTTGCAGAAAGACATTAATTCAATAAGATGTTGGCATTATTGCATTCTGAAGACCCTGGACATAAAATAATTGAATCTATAAGATGTTTAAATAAGTGAAGGTAATGAGATTTCCTTGCAAAATAACAACTGAACTAAATGTGTCTCATAAAAATTTTAGCATATTCCATAAGATCCTCATAATTAGTTTACATTTGCGAGCAGTTCAATCATGCGAGTCTTATTGTTATATAGTGTCAGACACAGACTCACCTATTCATATGATGTAAAACAAAATAAGATTCATTGGTTCAAGACACCAACTTTCATAATATTACAGGCACAACTATGTGCCCACATCAAGAATTCCTACCAATGAATGGAAGAAATGATACAACAATATCATCATAACTAAATAATAAGTACAAAGTAGGATGGATAAAAAAAAAAACCCACCATAATATATTGGAAGAAAGGTAATTTCAGACAAATTTGAATTGCAATAAAATTTTGTAATAATAAAATATTAAATTATATAATATTGAAAGAAAAATAGATGAAAAAAAATTCTACAATAATCTTTAAACTCCTTTTCTTTCAAAATTGCTTTATGTTGCACATTTCTGGCTAGCGTTTTTAACAAATAATTGATTTGCCCATTTCCAAGTTTTAATTGGATGTTTACCTTTACATATAATTGGTGGTTAGACTGTCCCAACATATATACTTCTTCACCACTATTGAATTCACTAGTACTGACAGCCATTACAGAATATTTATCTGCACAAACAAATTGACAAAGCCTTCACTTATTTCTCCTATCAATGAATCTTGGTACTTTTTTGATACTCTTTCTTTTCTTTAAGTAAGTTTCTTTGATACTCGATGACTACTTCATATCTTCTATCAGCTGACAATACTTAATTGTTAAAATAACTTTACTCAGTTTCTCATGGTCAATCCTTTCTTTAGAAGTTATTAAATCATATCATTTTTAATGTCACAAACTGCCACTTATTTGATTATGGTTTCAGGCACTTACCTAAAAATTTATCATCAATTCTTTCCACTTGATTAGCCTTGAAAATAACATCGATTGTATAACATATAAAGGTTCTGACAGATTGGTGTACAAGGAAAGACCAATTATAATATTCGCTATAATTTTTTATGTGTACGGAAAATTATAATTATATAAAAAGCATACAAAGCTATTTCTTTATTACAACGACCAGTTATAAAATGGTTGAATACAAAAACTAAACAGTTATCATTTCTAACCATAGTCACTTGTAATCTGTCCATAACAAGTATTAAGATGAATTTGATAAGTTTGTTTAAAAATACATAAAAAATTATTGTTTAAAACAATAAAAAAATCTAAAATTGTTATTTATTACTATAAAATAATATCTAGCATAGATTTTGTAGAAATTGTATAATTGCAATAAAATGATTGCATACAAAAGAAATTACAAAGACATGCACTCATATTTAAGTTAAACGAATTACACAGTAAAGCTAAATTGAAATCTGTTATCAAAGATTTAATTTTATACATAATTAGTAATAGCATTATAAGTTATCATACGAAGGAACTTGATTAAATTGAATCATTTATACACTCGTCTAAAACAGTTTCAGTAAAAAATTTATTCATTTATTAATCAAAAAAGTTTACCTAAATTTTCAGATGAACAAGATGAGCAAAGCGGGCTGTAACATGGAATATCATCTCTCAAATACTGCTCGCGAACAATTGTTGAAGTTTTACCTTTTAACTTAACTAATTTTGATTGTCGGATTAACATTTTTGATGAGATTATTCAATTTGTCAAAATATAATTATGAAAAACAAAATATGTAAAAATCGCGAACAAGCTTTTAATATCAAATTATAAACTAAGAAAATTTGACTTGAGGAGGTAACTTGTGAAAATTTTTAAAAAAATAAACAACATTGTTTTTATTTACATTCGCTCTCTTTTATTTACTTCATTTCAGTTCAATAACTAAATATATCTCTTATTGTAGATTTACTTGGCAACGTAGCGCCTCTAGCTCCTTCATTGTTGAAACATAGCTATGGTCTCCTGCCCTTTGAGTTAATAAGAAAAAAGATACTATATATATATATTTAGCAACATTTACAGACACAATGTATGCAACACATTTAAAATGTCAATAACTATCTGTGTATTGAGAATTGAAGCTAGTTTATAGAAATAAATTTATAATCTAGAAATATTTTATTACATCTTTGACGTGTGGCTTAGTGTTGTTTGGTTAGTCTGTGCGGCGTCGTGCCTCTTTGGCCTTAGTGTGTTTTTATCACCACAAAAGAAGAAACTCATCTAACATGATTATGCAAACCAGATAGAGGGAATTTGAATCAAACTATTTTAAATGTAAAGAATTAAAAAAAAAACTTTTTTTTTAATTATTTTATTTTGATGTAAAAAAACCTAAAGAATTCCAAACATTTCAAAATAATAATAATAATAAACCCACCTAGTTTTAAATTATCTTATTAACATAAAAATACTCGTTTCTCAAAGGAAAAAAACAATGTTTTTGCTATATACACCTAAAAGAAAAATTCTAAGTGAAAATTTAATTTGATTCTACTCGGGTATTTTCACCTTTTTTACTGTCATTTAAATAAATTCATTTACGCTTCGGTGGTTCTTTTGCAAAAGAAATAAATATACAGCTAAAAAATAAAATATAATAAAATATGTTGAAGCTTTTAAGAAAACAATTAAGATTACATTCTTACAATTTTTTTTTTTTCTGAGCAATTTTTTTTACATAAAAATTACTTGAATATAATTCGTTGCACATTACTATTCTTTGTATTTCTTCGTATTTAATACATTTAGTACTTTTTAAATCAAAATTAGGCGAAAAAAAAGTAGAAAGAAAGTACTAAAGAGAAATATAATTTGGAGATTTTTGTTCGTATTTTAAGAATTTTTTTTTTTTGCATAATAAAATTTTGAATGAATTAAAAAAAAAAAAAAAAATTCATTCAATGGTGTTATAAAGCATCGCATCAAATATTCCACTAAGGGATTTAATGGTAAAAAATGTAAATTATCATGCTGTTTGATTTATACTGGTATTGTACATTATACTCACAGCTTTGAAAACGAGTAGACTTAATGGATATCGTGCCTTTATAGAGGGAATTTTCCAAGTTACGGAAGTCTCTCTGAAGGCATAATTTTTTTTCTTCTTTAAGGAATAGTGTAGCTGGCTTTCCGTGGTTTTGGGTAACAATGATTTATTACAAATTTCAAGTGTCAGCATTGAGTTTCTACACATTTCTTTCTGCCACTTTAAAAAAAATATATATGTTGCTCTATAAAATGCATTGAAATAGAGATTCGTCGTTATTAATGTAAATAAAATGAATAATAATTATAAAAATAAGCTCGAATGATATGAAAAATCCGATAATATCCGGTATAATAAGTTTCTTTTCAATCATAAAATGAGAATTTTATAAACGTTTGTCTGTTACCGCAAAAAATTCATGATTATCTTATCTCACCAAGATATATCAGCCAATACTAATAAAACAATACGTTCACTCAAAAAGAGTAATCAATCCGTAGTAATGATTCACTCTTTAACACAAGTCCTTCTCCACTAAAGGTACTTGATTAAGATACAGCACGGAGGTTTGCTACACTGCACTTATAAATTTGAGCAACATCCCTAAGAGTGTTATTGGATTTTTATTACCACAGGGGGTTCACGTTCTTCTCCTATTTAATAGGAAGACACAATGGACTACTTAGGTCTATCATATTACTTAAAATTCATCTGAATTAATCTGCAGATTAAAAAATTCGATTCAAAAGTAAAATGCGATATAAATAGTTCTATTAGTCGGAGAAATATGAAGCTTGCAGATTAATATGCACCGTAGAACGGGATTTCGTTTGACATGAAAAAAAAAAAGTTCAAAATCTAGAGGGCACTCTTGCTCCTACGAGAGTAGGAGGGGGGACAAAAGATGAGGTAATAAGTGGGAAATGAGGCATTCATATCATCATGATTTACAGTTGCAAAAGTCGTACATGCCCCCACCATATTATACATGATTTGAGGTAACCCCACAGTGAAAAATTACTGTGTGTGTAATATGATATCATTTGAGGCCGTTCATGTCTGCTAAGTTAGCTGAAAAGATGATGGGGTCCACTGACTTCATTACTTGATGTCCGTGTTCCATGAAGCATGAAGATGGTCGTGTGTAGTTCATTGCCTTCATTTAGGTTAGGATGGACAATTGTATGTAATAAATTATATTACCGTGTACTTGTTATGCATAATGCACGGTGCAAATGTTTAGGCCATTGTTTTCATAGATCAAAAGCATGAATGATGCTGTAAATCTATAATGAACCATGAATGATGCTGCAAATTCATAATACACAGTGACATTTTCTGGATACAATGGTACTTCAGCGAATTAAAAATGTTCAGTTCCTACAATTTCAAGAATTAATTCTCTCATCTAGTAAAAAATGTATCTGATTCGTATATAAATAATAAAATGTCATCTTTCTCCATTTTAGAAAAGCTCTTCTGTACAAAAGCTTTGTGCTTTGATCCATCCACTAACAGAAGTTGCTGAACTTGTTGGATTTTATACGCATTTCTACGTAATGCTATTTGGGAGGGGCTTTCAGATAGCAGTTGCAAGCATGCTTACTTCACAAGATTCATAATGTCTATTTCATTCAGTTCATATGGCACCAGATGAAAAATTGAAAACATGAATAGGTGTCAATCACAGTAACATGCACAATAATTATTATTGCATATTAAAAATGTGAATGCAGCATTAAATAATGCTTTTATATTCAAATTTCGTATAATATGAGGGATTTGCACACAAATTTCATGGAATTATTTACAATAGTGCCCTCTATCATCAAGATATTGAACTAATTTTTTTTTTCATGCCATACAAAATCTTTTACCACAGTGAGTTTTTAATCTGCAAACTGAATGTCTCTTCGGCCGATAGATGTTTAAATCGCGTTTTACTTTCTCATCGAACTTTTGAAACACTTACATAATGCTAGAATTAATTTGGCTGCTGAATTATTATTAGTTTCTTAATCAGATTTAAAAATAACTTACATGAGAAATAGCTGTGACTCAAAGAGACCATCGCTTTTAAGCAGAGAGGAAAGAACGCCCGACCAATCTGATTGGCTGGGACAACAGAGGCGTAGGAATACCTATCTGGCGCCCTCTAGTTTTGCTAAAAGAGACTAAATAGAATTAATAACATTAAAAAGAAATAACATGGAGAAGTTTCAAAAAAAAAAAAAATTTAAACAGGGGTAAATTAATGGTCCATTCGATGTAAGGTTATTCTCGTTTCTACAGATTAATGGTGGCCACCCCTGGAATAAACATGGGAAAATGTAACAAGAATACAAGATATAAGAATTTATATAATAAAGTTTAACACTATTTCATTTTTTGCTTCCTTTAAAAAATATTTTTTTTTTTGCATTGACATTCAAAATAACAAGTAATATAAAATTTTTTTTTTTTTTTTAAAGTCAATTCCTACTTTTTTCACTCTACTGCAGAAAGTCCTTTATAAATAATTTTCATTCATTTTTTTTTTAAGTTTATCTGGCGCCATCTATTGGTAAATATATGCAACTTAAATCTAAAAAAAAACTAAAATTAATTAATTAAATTTAATTACTGAATTAATATTCGAAAAAAAATTGTATTAACATCAAGTGTCATCCACTACAAGTTCAAAAAAATGTATTTGAATTTGAGTGGATGAATAAAAATATTTTATTAACGATTGAATATTTGAACAAGATATATATAGGGAGAGTGTGAGCTAATAGAAGGAATACTATTAGACAATACAATACAATAGACAATTAGACAATACAATACAATGAACTCTATTAATTAGGAAAAACTATCATAGTAGTAATAAAGCCATTACCAATAGCAATGCTAAGCAGTGCATAATAATTACAGGTAGGATAAACCACCAACACGATATTTAATAATTTCGTCTTTTAAACATGTTTTCTTTCATTAAACACGTTCACGATCATTACAATTAATGAACTAAATTTAAATTTATTAAAAAATTAAAATTCATTTCTAACAATGATATTCAAATTATTATTAAAATTCTAATCTTTAAATGCAACCAAAACAAACGTCAATAAATCCACGAATTAATTGTTAATAAAATCGCAAAGATAAATGCACAAAGTTATCAAGTTACCCAGTGGCAACATGCACAGCTATCGTGCAGAAAGATTCAAGTTTCAATTCCCTGATGGCGTTTACTCAAACTTAATGGGGATTGTGATAATAATTGCCTCAAAATCAGTGCGATTACCCATGTAATTCCTTCCAGAAAACAATTCCTTTCCTCCATTGCCTGTTCGTGGTTATGTAAGTGGAACACGAGGTCACCCAATGTGAAAAAAAAAAAAAAAAAATGCATCAAATTCATTACCTTCAACTATTCAACTAATTTTCAATCTCATTCTGGGTACATCAACGGAGTACCTTGGTCGCGAAGCGACCAGACCTCCAAATGGCAAACATAATATACAGTGGCAGTCGGTCACTGCCCATTGATAATTAACACAAATTGCACAATATATAGAGAAAAATAAAAACAAAAATACAATTACAGTATATACAAAGCAAAAAGTACAAAAAAAAAAAAAAGAAAAACCAAAAATACCGGAAGCCGAAGCACATCATAGCACTCACGCAGGAGCAAAAACAAAAAACACAAACAATTTTGCAAACCTAATCAAAAATTACCAGGACCTGAGATAGAAGTTAAAAAAAAAAGAAAACAAGTCTACTGATTAATGTTTAGTACATGGCGTGGCCTCTTGCGAAACGTATGCAGAGAAATATCATAATCAATTTTATTTAAAGCAGTAATTACAGAATTATCAGAACTATTGAGAGATGTGTAGAAATTATTAGAAATTTTAGCCACATAATCCCGAAAACTAGGCATAGAAAGAGCAAATTTAATTTCCTTGTTACGGAAGAACCAGGGAGCATCAACAATCATACGTATAACTTTATTTTCCAGTCTTTCCAAGACTTGAAAATTGCTTTTTGCAGTAGAGCCCCAGACTGGACTCGCATATGCTATTATCGGACGAAGATAAGCTAAGTATATTAGTTTTTTTATTTCAGTTGTTAGTTTTGAGTGCCTGCCTAAAACAGAATAAAATTTACGAAATTGAGTGTTAAATTTATCGCGGAGGTAGTCAATATGTGCTTTGAACGTTAGTCGTCTATCAAAAATTACACCTAAATACTTGGCTTCTTTAGACCAGGAAATGTTAGTATTAGAGATAATTATGTTAGGTGGATTATAAACAGTTTTCCTGGTAAATAGCACTGCTTCAGTTTTCGCGACATTAAGTTTAATTTTCCATTTTTCTAGCCATAATTCAAGTGTGTTAATGTAGTTTTGTAAATTTTTCTGAATAATGTGTTATTGCCTCCCCTGAGTAATAATTGCTGTATCATCAGCATACAATGTCAATTTAATTCTGTGATCTTGTGGAATGTCATTAGTGTAAATATTGTACAGGAAAGGTCCCAAGATCGATCCCTGAGGAACCCCCGCGAGAATCTTGCAATTTTTGAATCCGTATTATTGACAGAAACAATAAAACTCCGCCCAGAAAGGTAATTAAAAATAACTTTGATAATATATGGAGAATAGTTAAAATGAATTAATTTATAAATTAGCCCCTTAATCCATACCCTATCAAAGGCTTTCGCCACATCAAGGAATATTGCCGCCGTGTCCTGCTTCCAAGAAAATCCTTCATGGATAGTTTCAGTTAAGTTATACAACTGATGCGTGGTGGAGAGATCATTCATGAAACCAAATTGTTGGGAAATTAAAATATTGAGTGCTTTTGATTCTTGGTTAAGTAGATCCGCGATTACACGTTCAATAATTTTGCTGAAAGTAGAGAGCAGCGAAATCGGACGATAACTATTAGGAGAAGAAGGATCTTTGCCCGGCTTAAGAATGGGAAGAATTCTAGCTATTTTCCACGATTTTGGGAAGTAATTAAAAGTTAAAATGGCATCTGTTATATTGCAGATTTGAAGGATACATTTAAACGGAATATTTTTAAGCATCTTGTTAGTAATGCAGTCTATGCCAGGAGTCTTACTGATTTTAAGGTTAGTAATAATATTAATCACCGTCGAGGCTTTAGTAGGAGGAAAGTTACTGTTAGTACTGTTATGCTGAGTTAAAAAAGACGCGATAGTATTTTCAACTTCTGTATCAATCTGAACATTGGTTGATGGATTTTCTTGAAATTGTTCTTGCAGAGAATTAGAAAGAATGTCAGCTTTTTGCATGTCAGTAGTAACGATATCTTGATTATGGTGAAGAGAGATAATTTTCGTTCTTTTCTTACGGAGGCTACTGCAAAGCTTCCAGATCGTACCAGTCTCAACATTAGTCGTTTCAAGACGCCTGTCCCAGCAATCCTTCCTATACTTTGCAACAGCCCGTTTTAGTATGTTCTGATGATGATTGTAGGTATTCTTGCTTCTAGAATCACGATATATTTGCCAGAGCTTACGCGCATTATTCCGATTAGTAATAAGAGTTTTAATAGGAGGAGGTAAATAGGCTTTATTGTTAGCAGGAATTTGATTGGAGGCAGCTTGATGCGCAGAGCGAATTTTATTGGTTAAATCATTAATGGCGTCCTCAATACCTTCCAGAGAAGTTATAGGCGTGAAAGAATAATTAAAATTACTATCAGTATACTAGAAAATTTGGACCAACAGGTAGTAACGACCGGGTTAGTCATGACATGCACAGCGCGAAACTTAAAATCAATAATAACAGGGTTATGGTCCTACGAGAGTTCATCAAGCGAATTAATAGCGTGATTAAAATGAAAGTTATTAGTGACCACTAAATCAATAATTGAGGTAGAGTTAGTGCCTATTCTAGTAGGTGTGTTAGGAGCAAGAATGTCAATGTTAAGATTATGAGCATATCTTTGCAAAGCAATGCCAGTATTATTTTTGTTAGTACATCCCCATGAAGTATTATGTGCATTGAAGTCCCCCGCGAGAATAACACTATTGTTCATAGAAAATAAAAGATCTAAATCGGAAGTAAGATTAGGAATTGCAATAGCATTCGAACATATACAGAGTTAAAAAAAGAGAGGGTAAATTGGGAAAGTTTAATGAAATAATGGTAGCTTTTATGCCAATTAACTGTGGAGTTGCAATATGACTATGTGGCAGAGAGTCTTTGACGAAAATACCAGTGCCCCCAGAGATTGGATCTTGAGGACCGTCATTTCTATAAAAAGTGTAACCCATTAAGTAAGGTGTTTGTGTATACCTAAGATGTGTTTCCTGAAGCAGCACTATATCTGGATTATAGCTATTAACAAAGTTAGTGAATTCAAACATTTTAAACCAGAGGTTGCATGCATTCCAGTAGCATATGCGAAGACCAGAAACCAACTGAGTCATTACGGAGCATTTTGGGTGGATTGGGATGCTAGGCCATTAACAAAGACCTGCAACTTGTCAGCTTTATTGTCAGTGCTTCTTACTTGATGGAGAATTCCATCCATATCTTTTAAGTCCGAAAAATTGACACAAATTCTTGCATAAGAAGCAGGGATTTTTGAATAAACTGGGCTTGGCTCGCGATGTTCTGCAATTGGCTCAGTTGATTTGGAGATATTTCAGGAGACCCATTACCTGTATTGCATGGTTGTTGTGGAGGTGTCAAATTTTGAGCTGCAGCAGCGTATGAAAAATTCTGAGATACCTGTCTTGCAGGAGTGTACTTGGGAATGGTTGCATATTTAGTAGAATTTACCTTGATCTTAGGGAATTTTGCACATCCCCTCCAAGCAGCAGTGTGGCCAGATTGCCCACAATTTATACACTGGGGTATTTCAAGTTTATCAAAGATTTTGCAGTCCTTGTGGGAATGCTCCTCCCCACATTTCAAGCATCTAGCCTTAAAACCACAGTTGTTTGAGCTATGATGGAAATAATTACATTTGTAACATTGAAGTGTGGTGGGTTTCTTATTGTATCGTTCCACAACAACTGCCAGATACATCAGCCTGTCAAGTTTAAAAATGTCTTGATTTTTGTTAGAGCGGGTTAAAGTAATTTGAAAATTGGCAGGGGTTGTTTATCCCTGGTCCTGGTAAGTTGCACCACCTTCTCCGCGATGAAATCCTTGGCTGCCAGAGCAGCTTTAATGTCTTCAGGATCTGTGTCACGATGTAGTCCTTTGATAACCGCCTTTAAGGGTCTAAGAAATTTCGGAGTAATCACAAAGAATTCTATTCCGCTTTTGCTCAAAAACTTGGTTATTTCTCGGTGCTGATCTTCCGTGTTGGGAAAGATCTTCAGCATTTCACCGGTTAGCTTAATGAATACATCACCATTGAATTGGTCGTCAATCACTTTCAGCATATCATTAAGATTGCCTTTAGGCTTAACCATTATTGGTGGCATTTTACGAACCACCGTTACCCCTTCAACCTCAGCCGCTGCGTCAGTGCTAAGTGCCTGAAAATGATTTTTTGTGACCAAATCGTCACTTACAGATTCCTTATTAAAAGTGAAATTTGCCTTGGCAATTAACTTTTTGTTTGGAGTGCGAAACTCCCCAGAGTCATTAACATTAGTGCTTATTTGACTAGAATTGCGCTTAGTCTTAGATTTAAGATTACCATTTACTTTGCCAAGAGTCACATTTTTACTACTAACAACAGGCTTAACTTTGCTAGAGATACTAGCATTAACATTTTTACTAGGAATACAATTATTGACATTATTTACATTACAATTAACAAGGTTCTTAGAACTGTTGTGCAATTTGCAATTATAAATAGGGCAATAATATCGGCTTACCCATTCCTCTAGGAACTTCCGCTTCTGAAGAAGGGTCTCATTAATTTGTACATAGTCTTGTTGGAGATCGGACCTCTTTGAACTCTCCACAATTGCGTCAATGACCTCCATTTCTTTAAAGGCAGTACACATCTGCCTACACATTTCCTCCGGGGAGACTTTTTCTGCATTTTTAACCTTGCTTTCCACTGCAGGTGGAGAGGGTACTTCCAGACGGCCCCTCACATGCACAGCTATCGTGCAGAAAGATTCAAGTTTCAATTCCCTGATGGCGTTCACTCAAACTTAATGGGGATTGTGATAATAATTGCCTCAAAATCAGTGCGATTACCCATGTAATTCCTTCCAGAAAACAATTCCTTTCCTCCATTGCCTGTTCGTGGTTATGTAAGTGGAACACGAGGTCACCCAATGTGAAAAAAATGCATCAAATTCATTACCTTCAACTATTCAACTAATTTTCAATCTAAAACATTCGAAGTCTATTTATAATTCTTTAAACAATGAACTTTAGGCTCAAATTAAACAATTGCTTCGTGTCGTTTAAATGTTTTCAAGTAGTTTCGAGAAAATCGGATCGCTAATTGGTTGGCGACGTTTCTTTTTATACAGAGCTTTTGCAGAATAAAAGCAATCATTAGATTATTTTATTAATTTAAACAACAAAAGAATCAGTAAAAATAAATAATCATTCACATATTTACAACTGGATTTTCTTAACAATATAGTAAAAAAAAATGTTTTTTTTTTTTTAAAAATTGCATTATAAAACACCATAATTAACAACATATTAATTAAGTTATAACAAAATAATTACAAAATAACACTTAAAAGTTTACTAAAAAATTAATGCAACCAGATGTAAAAAAGAAATGAGAAAGTTTCTTCTTTTGAAAATAAAAAATTAATTTGACTTTTGTCAAACGATATAGAGTAATTCATAGAAAATTTTTTTATTTCTGCTTTTGAAAAGGTCGTTGAAAAGCATTATTTTAAATATAATTAAAAAAAAATACATTAAGAATGAACAGAGAGCATAATTTCGTTAATACATTTCAATACTTGTCGCGAATTAATAAAATTACATTTAGGGAATGGATAGGAATAAAAGTAATTAACTGTTCTTTTCGTTAGCAAATAAAAAATTAATTCATTTTCTAAACAGTTTTTATGAAATTCAGATATCTTAATAACATCATAATTAGTAGAAATTAATTTTTCAATTTAATAATTTATTTTGAATATTAATATATATCTTCTAATCAACTTTTTATTGGCGCAACAACCCCCATGGTGATCCAAGGCAGCCTTCCCATTGGCAAATTTCTAGACAACAGATGTTTTCTTTTTAAGGAGTAGGGCTATCAGACCTACGCCCAACTGTCATATTAGACTGCGAACTAAGGCTTAAAGTGGATTCCAAACCCTTACAAATATCCATGGCACCGCTGGGACTCCAACCCGAAACCTGTGGCACCGAGTATCAGTCATTCGGCCATCTGCCCCCTTACCAACTATAAATGTAAATTAAAAATGTATACTTTAAGTTGACATGAATTTAAATATTCATATAAATCAATATTATAACTTCACACACACACACACACACACACACACACACACACACACACACACACACACACACACACACACACACACACACACACACACACACACACACACACACACACACACACACACACAAATTTTGATGGCAGTGATCAATTCTATATGAAATACATTCAATTAATAACAAAGCCGTTGTTAGGTTATATAAAAGTAAACTTATCGAAATAATAGGGAACTGAACACAAATTGAACGTTTTTTTTTTTACAATAAAAGTAAAAATATAATATATTTACAAAATATTAAATTTTTATCCAAAAATATAATATAGAAAAATAAATAAAAATGTTTCAGAAGTGAAATAAAAAAAGAATTTATTATAGCAGTGAATAGAAACTTCAAAAAATATACATTTTAAAAATAAACTCACTTCAGTAAAGAAACGTTCTATAACTTTATAGAGCCATCCCCTCACCAATACACGGCCAAATTCTGAATATATATATATATAAACAAGATATAAACAAGAACTGAAGAAAAGTTCCATATCCAGAAAGCTTTTACGTGGCGAGTTTGAGATCCAATATAACATATATCTATACTTTAAGCATGTACTGTGGAGTTTTTTGCTGGGGACTTTTGAGTTTGGCAAAGCGAATTCCCTTAACCTTGGAGACTTTCGCGTTTATTTTGGTTGGTGTAAAAATTTCTGAAAGTTTTTTATTTGTTTATTTACTTTTTATTTCAACAGGCCATTTATGGAAAAAAAAAAAAATGACGGCTGTAAATAAAAATATAAGGTTGTAACGGAAATTCTGCCCGTTTTTCCAATTGAAATGAGAAATGAAGGTTTTGCCAAAACTACATTTATATAATCGTTAATATAGTCATTATTATTTTCAAGGACATCTTCTTATCAGCTTTTTAATTGTTTAATTTTTAATAAAATTTTTGATTTTAACTTAAAAAGAATTCAATTTCATTTCAATCTCTTCTTTTGAAGTCAATCTAAGTCCTGTAAAGTAGTTCTTTAAGCTTATAAAAAGATGGTAATCTATTGGAACAAAAGGTTGAATGGAACATAATTTCTCAGCTAAATTCTTATACGAGATTCTTAGTCACAATTACGTTGTGGGATTTGGCATTGTCTTGAGGTAGGTTGACTACTCTTCTGATTATTAATGAAGTCCATTTTTTCTGCGAAAAAGCTTTTAAGTATCTTAGCTGCTGACAGTAAACTTCACCGATTATTGTTTGACTGTCACCTAACAGCTCCTGACGAACAAATCCTTTCACATCTCAACCTACTCTCAAAAGAATTTTCTATGTATGCAGACCATTTCGAGGCTATTGGAAAGGTCATGAATGACAGCTAAGCCCCAATTTTTTTCGTTTTTAACATTATCATAAATAATAATTTAATGAAGTTAAATTTAAAAGTGAAAATTGAACTAATTTTTATCCTGCGTTATAATTATTTTTTTTATAAACAAGTAATATAAAACTTTTTTTTTTTAAAGTCAATTTCTACTTTTTTTCACTCTATTGCAGAAAGTCCTTTATAAATAATTTTTATTCATTTTTAAGTTTATCTGGCACCATCTATTGGCAGATATATGCAACTTAAATCTAAAAAAAAACTCTAAAATTAATTAATTAAATTTAATTACTGTATTAATATTTGAAAAACCATATTATCATAAGTGTCATCCACTACAAGTTAAAAAAATGTATTTGAACTTGAGTGGATGAATAAAAAGTATTTTATGAACGATTGAAAATGTGAACAAGATATATATAGGGAGAGTGTGAGCTAATAGAAGGAATTGAAAACGACAGAACTTTCGTCGCAATCTGATATATTATGTATATTTTTTAATTTGCTATTGTCATTGGTGTGTTTCTTAAATCTTATTTATTTAACTTTGATTAATCATATAATATAACTTTTCTTAACATGATGTAAATATCTGTGTATTAAATGTTAAATCAAGGTGTTTTAACCAGGGGATTCATGGACTGCTTGGTTGTTCGTGAGCTTGATATAAGTATCCATAAATATACCCTTTTTCATAAAAACGAATGCAATACATTTTAATAGTATAAAATGCATCTGTGATTGGAAATAGAAATAATAGGAAATAATTGACCCAGTGCTAAGGTGGCCAACTAACGTGTTGGAGAGTTCAGGCTTTAATCCGCTTGCGGCATTCATTGCATCCGTTGTTTTCAGGAGACTCGGGGTGTTTATATATGCTGTCTACTCGATGGCAGACAGCATGCATAAACGTCTCGCATTAACAATCAGACTGTCTGGTGAATATTTGCCTGAGTTTTTATCGATGAGAATCGCAAATGTCAGGCAGTTACCCCCCATGACTCACCCAGAAAGCAATGTCCTTCCTTCATTATGCGCCGTTAGGTATACCATACATATATATATATATATGTATTATGTATGAATGCATGTTCGTGGTATACATAAATGTCTAGAGGGAGTACATGGAATGCATGGAGTTGCTACACATTATAGTCGAAAGCCAAGTGGTTTTTGTTGATAAAGGAAAATACATGAATCTATTTACTTCATTTTATTAACATTTTAAAGACATTTAAAGGGTTCTGGGAAGCAACGACAAAAGGCCATTTTAGGGGTTCTGGGAGACGACGACAGAGCGAAAAGCCATGTCCACAAGATCCTAATGTTACACAGGCATCCGTAATCAGAGGGAACAAAATTATAAGCACATCGTGAGAGTGGTTTGGTTATATCTTGTAGGGGAGAGAGCTGACAGTCATAAGGTAAATATTAATTATAGATGTACAGCAGAAGTTATTATTACTAGAAAATTTGGAACTAATTTAATTGAGTTAGTATAGCGACCGAATTTGTTAGTTATTAGATAGGAATTCAGGAAGAGCAAAATCGGTGTTATTACATACATCAATAGGACACAGGGTTTACTGATCTACGGAAAAAAAGATTTTATGTTCTCTAATATGTTCTAAATACTTAAGAGATATTTAGAGAACATAAAATAAACAAAATCAATATTCAACAGAATAAACAAAATCAATATTCGTATTGAATTATCCTCAAATTTGAATATTACAAATTGAACTAACTTCTACTTCTTCTAATGCCGCATTTCATCAACATTTAATATGTCGAAAAAAAAAAAAGAGGTATTAATACAGTTTAACAATTTTTATTAACTTCTTTTAATGTAACTGAATTACTGTGATTTTTATTTTGTACATTTAAAATATTATTTCTAGAATCGAAGCGCGGCCCGATGGCCAATTGGCTAGCGCTCTGGCCTCTGGTACCACATGCTCTAGGTTCGAATCCTGATGGTGGCATGGAAGTTAATTAGCGGTTCGGAATCCACTTTAAAACTGTAAGTCCATTACTGTTTAGCCCTCGTGTGCACAAGATGACAGTAGAGTGACAAACCAAACCTAGAATAGAATCGATGTCTGTCATTTTGAAAGGTCATGCTAAAAAGATCTGTACAAAAATGTCTGGATCTCATGGTTTAAAACAATTAGATTGAGTACACTTTTTCAAATTGTAATCATGCTTCCTCCTACATACAGGCAGGAGCGCATCTCTGTAGTGTTTAGGAAAAAGGATCAGTTGCCCTCGAGACTCTCACTCGAGATGCAGTACAGATTAATCTGCGCTTCCGTTAAGAAACGTTTAGTTTATAGAATCTCCTCATTCCAAGAGAAAATGTATTTAGCATCACTCTGTGCGTTAGCTGGCCTCTCACAAGGAGAGGAAGTATATTTCGCGCAATCCTGCGAGTAGTAGAGTTTCGTTTTTTCGGCTCAGAAGTGGAGTTCTTCCACGAAGCTATAATTATCTGTCTTTTACGTTATATGTGTTAAATATTGTCCGTCTCTAATTATATGTGTGTTGTGTTTGTATATGTGTAAGCAAAATTGTGAATTCCCAAAACTGTGCTTCAAGTATCGCCGCCAAGCCGCTTATTTACAAACTGGTTGTCCAACCTGCACACTACAATATTTATTTGTACTTGCATAATTTTTGGTGACGAACGAATTTGGTATAACATTATAAAGTGAAGCCCACGAAGTTGACGCAAACCTTGAAAATGGCCAATTCGTGATAGCCTAGTGTGCAGGAGGGTTCAGGTTCAAATCCACTAGGAGTGTCCGCTACAGTCACTGCTATCTGAAACGAGCAGACTCGATGGTGATTTTGACATAATTTGTAAAGCGTTACATTTAAATAGTCAGACTGAGTGGTGGGAATTTTCCAGGTTTTCTCTGATATGTCACGCACCGGCAGGGATGAAAGGAAAATATTGTCTTCCAGAAGAACTTTTAAGGATGAATGCCCAAGTTCTTCTGGAAGACAATATTTTCCTTCATCGCCTGCCAGCCGGTGTACTTGCTCGTGGCATGCATAAGTAGACAAAATGTCAACAAATTTTATCAAAAAATAAATGAATAAATAAATAAATTGAAATTTTTTTGTGTCTGGAAAATTTCTCTCTTCAAAAATTAATAATTACTCAATTTCGCATATGCAACGTTATGGTTTCTTTCTAAATTTTTTTCCTACATGTTATAACATTTACAATTTTGCGGATAGGGAAACTTTTACGATGGATAACAACGCTTGTAAATAAATGTGTAAAACCGGTGTAATTGAAATACATAAAAAAAGCTTTGGTGTAGTATACTGAGCTTCTCGGTTGATGACATGCAATTTTTATCCTTTACTAACTCTGAGCAAACAACAAGCAGGGAACTATAAATGTGGCAGGAGTTGTTGGCCAGAAAACGGGAACTGGGGGGATTTAACGAAGTGGCTTTTTCCCGTTCGCACCCACAGCCATGTTAAGATTGTTAATTAGAGCAAGGAATAAAAGGAAAAGTAGATTATTTTCGCTGCTCGTTTAGAAAGATGGCTCGATTTTCGCAAAAGGAAGTTTATTCCGGTATGCGAGA
The DNA here is from genome assembly GCA_021605095.1 of Caerostris extrusa. Taxonomy (NCBI): domain Eukaryota; kingdom Metazoa; phylum Arthropoda; class Arachnida; order Araneae; family Araneidae; genus Caerostris; species Caerostris extrusa. Next base: position 202,214 of record BPLR01016730.1, read on the forward strand.
AAAAGAGCAAAATGCAATTTTTATGAGAAGTCCATTTTCCAAAGATCCAAAACGTAAATAATAAACTTGGGAAGGGAGTTGTAAAGTGCCAGAATTTGCGCCCGGGAAATTAAACTCGGTAGGTGTAAATGAAATAAATATGAATAAGTTTCACGATGCTTTTAAATTGAATAAATAGACAATCATTTTTTGGATAAAAATTTTATAATTTTAGATTAGTTACATTGCATTTATACACTGATGTGCAAAACTTAAGCAAAAGGTAGTTTTTGCCATAACTTCCCGAGAAATCATCTCAGAGACATAATATTCAGAAATGAGGGAGAGTATTATGTACGTAAAGAATGACGAAAGCATCGCCGCTGAAAAAGGAATACAATCCATATGGTATGGAATCAAACAAAAACAAGCTTTATTGAACGCATAGTATCGGGATTTATGATTGTCTATCAAAAGAGAAAGAGCAACAAGTAGATGTTCCTTAATATATCCTCCCTCACTGCAATGGTTGCTTCGCACCGTCTCCGCATACTCAGAACCAGCTGGTGCAACATTTCTTGCGATAGGAGTGCCCATTCCTCAATCAGCATCTGTTTGAGTTGTTGGGTGTTCTCCGGAGGATGTAAGCGTGCCGCAATGCGTCTTCCCAAAGCATCCCACACATGTTCGATGGGATTTAAATCTGGGAGTACGCTGGCCATTCCATTCGAGGGATATCTTCACTTTCCAGTAGCTCCTCAACAGCAAAGAGTCCGATGTGGTCGTGCATTGTCATCCATAAAAATGAAGTCTGGGCCAATGGCACCTCGGCACAGACGCACGTGGGGAAGGAAGTACCTCCTCACAATAGCGATCCCCGGTTACAGACCCACTGTCGAAAACGTGGAGCTCAGTTCGCCCGTTCAACAAAATGCCTTCCCAGACAAGAACTCCAGAGCCTCCATAACGGTGTCTTTCCTTGAGGTTACTGGGATAAAACCGGGTCCCAACCTCTCTCTGCAAATCAAAATGGGTCGAGAATCGCTTCTGGTTCAGAGCCGACTCTCATCCGTAAAGAGGACATGATTCCATTGATCAGTTGTCCAGTTTTTTGTGCTCTCTGCACCACTGTAAACAGTGGCGTCGGTGGCCAACTTTCAACGGGAGGCAGCATTCAGGACGGCGGGCGAATAGGCTCACTTTGTGAAGGCGTCTGGCTACAGTAAACCGCGACACTTGTCGCCCCGTTACTGTACAGCGTTGCTGAGCAATGGCGCTTGTTGATTGCTGTCGTCCTCTTTTCGTCTGCAGGACGATATATCGGTCATCCCCGGCAGTTGTATTCCTCGGGCGGCCACCACCAACCTTTCTAACAGCTGTACCTGTGATTTGGAGCGCTTTTCAAGAGAGCTAAACAACACTTTTGTTGATTCCGAACTCTGCAGCTACACTGGTGACAGTACGTCCCTCCTCCAGCTTTCCGATCATTCTTCCACGTGTGAAGTCGTCCAGGTGATTTTTTCTAGCTATATTTCACGAACTGACTCATTGGCACTTGCAACGAATATGTTGAATTGCGTCTCCGTCCTTTCTTTTATTCTACTGTTGAGCTGAGCTCGCCGACATCACGCGCGTTTTGCGTACGATCACGTCGCCTCCGAAGTTTCGTTCCTGATATTTGCATACGCATGACGTTTCTACTGACTTACGTGTTCATTGTACTGATCTCCAAACCTCCTTTTCTGCAATTTCATGGCTATCTGCTAAGTTTTTTACATTGTTGCTTAAGTTTTGCACACCAGTGTAAATGTTTTTAGTGGATATTTTAAACATCATTTCACTTGACTCGTAGCTGTAACCAGTGCAGCTAAAGAGCAGGACTCGAACATGAATTTGTTTGTGGCGTCCATTACCCTCATTGCTTTCAAGAAAAATGAAACTTGATGGTTATTTTGACAGCATTTGTAAAGCGTCACACATAAATAGTCAGGCTACGTGGTGGGACTTTTTCCAGGTTTTCTCTTATATGTCACGTAAATGTAAGGGATTCATCCTTAAAAGTTCTTCTGAAAGACGATGCTCTCCCTTCAACGACTGCCAATGTGATCTTCGTGGCATACCAAAGTAGACAAGATGTCTACAAATTTTATCAAAAGATGAATAAATAAATAGAAATTTTTTTTTTTGTGCCTCGAAAATTTCTCTCTTCAAAAGTTAATAATCACATAATCTCGCATCTGTAACGCTATGGTTTCTTCCTGAATTTTTTTTTTTTTCTACATATTATGACATTCACAATTTTGCGGATAGGAAACTTTTACGATGGATAACAACGCTTGTAAATAAATGCGTAAAACCGGTGTAATTGAAATACACACAAAAAAAGCTTTGGCGTATACGAAGGTTCTGGGTTGACGACATGTAATTTTTATCCTTTTACTTACCATGAGCAAACAGCAAGCAGTTATCAGGGAACTATAAATGTGGCAGGAGTTGTTGGCCAGAAAACTTGAACTGGGGGATTTAACGAAGTGGCTTTTTCCCGTTCGCACCCACAGCCATGTTGAGATTGTTAATTACAGCAAGGTATAAAAAGGAAATGTAGATTATTTTCGCTGCTCGTTTAGAAGCATGGGGAAATATGGGCTCGATTTTCGCAAAAAGAAGTTTATTCCGGTATGCGAGAAAGAGCAAAATGCAATTTTATGAGAAGTCCATTTTCAAAAGATCCAAAACGTAAATAATAAACTTGGGAAGGGAGTTGTAAAGTGCCAGAATTGCGCCGGGAAATTAAACTCGGTAGGTGTAAATGAAATAAATATGGATACGTTTCACGATGCTCTTAAAATGAATAAGTAGACAATCACTTTTTTAGATAAAAATTTTATAATTGTAGATTAACTACATTGCATTTATAAATGTTGTTTCAGTTGAATTTTTAAAACGTCATTTCACTAGACTTTTAGCTGTTACGAGCTCAGCTAAAGTGTAGGACTCAAGATTGAATTTGTTGGTGGTGTCCATTACGCTCATTGCTTTCAAGAAAACAAGTAATATAAAAAAATTTTTTAAAGTCAATTCCTACTTTTTTCATTATATTACAAAAAAAGTCCTTTATAAATAATTTTCATTCCTTTTTTTAAGTTTATCTGGCGCCATCTACTGGTAGATATATGCAACTTAAATCTAAAAACTTAAATTAATTGATTAAATTTAATTAATGAATTAATATTTAAAAAACTATATTAACGTCAAGTGTCATCCACTACAAGTTTCAAAACAATGTATTCGAACTTGAGTGGATGAATAAAAAGTATTTTATGAACGTTTGAAAATTTGAACAAGATATATAGGGAGAGTGTGAGCTAATAGAAGAATTGAAAAAGAGTCTTGATGGTGATTTTGATAGCATTTGTAAAGCGTCAAACATAAATAGTCAGAGTACGTGGTGGGATTTTTCCCAGGTAGCAGGTAGTAAGCAGTAGGAATCAGGTTCAAATCCACAGGCAGTGTCCGCTGCAGTCACTGCTAAAAAAAAAAGAGGAAACTCAATGATAATTTTGAGAGCATTTGTAAAACGTTATACATAAATAATCAGACTGCCTGTTGGGATTTTTCCAGGTTTTCTCTCATCTGTCACGCAAATGTAGGGCATTCATCCTTAAAAGTTCTGCTGGAAGGCAATACTCTCCCTTCATCGCCTGCTGGTGTGCTCTTCATGACATACAAAATTAGAGCGAAATGTTCATAAATTAAAAAAAAAAAAAAAAAAATATATATATATATATATATACCTAGAAAAGTTTTCTCTTGAGAAATTAATGATCACTCTGTTTTTTCGCATCTGTATCGTTACGGTTTCTTACTATAAAAATAAATTTCGACATATTATAACATTCCGAGTTTTGCGAACAGGGAAAACTTTTACGATGGTTAACAACGCTTGTAAATAAATGCGTAAAACCGGTGTAATTGAAATACATAAAAAAAAAAACAGCTTTGCTGTATACGGAGCTTCTCGGTTGATGACATGCAATTTTTATCCTATACTTACCCTGAGCGAACAGCAAGCAGTTATCGGGGAACTATAAATGTGTCAGGAGTTGTTGGCCAGAAAACGGGAACTGGGGGATTTAACGAAGTGGCTTTTTCCCGTTCGCACCCACAGCCATGTTAAGATTGTTAATTAGAGCAAGGTATAAAAAGGAAAAGTAGATTATTTTCGCTGCTCGTTTAGAAGCATGGGGAAAGATGGGCTCGATTTTCGCAAAAAGGAGTTTATTTCGGTATGCGAGAGAGAGCAAAATGCAATTTTTATGAGAAGTCCATTTTCCAAAGGATCTAAAACGTAAGTAATAAACTCGCGAAGGGAGTTGTAAAGTGCCAGAATTGCGCCTGGGAAATTAAACTCGGTAGGTGTAAAGTGAAATAAATATGAATACGTTTCACGGTGCTCTTAAAATGAATGAATAGACAATCACTTTTTGGATAAAATGTTATAATTTCAGATTAGTTACATATATAAAGGTTTTTAGTGAAATTTTTAAACATCATTCACTAGACTTGTGGCTTAAAGAGAGCAACTAAAGTGCTGGATGATTCATGCTTGAATTTGTTCGTGGCGTTCATTGCACTCATTGCTTTATGAAATAAAGAGACTTGATGATGATTGTGATAATATATGTAAGTATCTCACATCGGCAGGTTGTCTGGTGGGCATTTATTGAGTTTCCTCCCATACGACGCGCAAATATCAGGCAGCCAGTATTAAAAATCTACTCTTGAAACCAATGTCCTCCCATGCTGTGCGCTGTTCGTAGCATAAGGACAACATGCAGTAGTTACTATTGATAATCTTCTCTTGAAGGCAGTGCCCTCTAATTCTGTGGGCTGTTCGTAGCATAAGGGCACCATTCAGTTCAGTTCATTAATGTTTAAACGCCATGTTGAATAATTATTTTAAATTTTGATTCAAAAAAGCTTTTTACAAGGTTACTAGGTTCTCCCTCAATACATTTCCATTTTTTTTTTTTTTAAAGATTTTAAACATTCTAACATTATTAATTGATCACTTTGGCATTTATAATGACGCTGGCACCTCATGTTAAATTTGGAATAATCAGATAACCCCTTAACAGATTATCCTGATTGTAATTGTATGATATGTTTGCAGACGAGTTAACTCGTACAATAATTAATTTGTAAGTGGTTATTTTAGATTACCGTGTATTATTATCAGACAAATACGAGTTTCTTCGTAATACGTACCCATGGCAACAGTTATTATATCGAGTTTTCATGTTATTCTACAGACATTTGACAGGCTTATAATAACGCTAACTCTTATTAAATCTGTTAATTTGGTATAATCATCATTAATCCCTTAACGAATTATCTATACATTTTATATTTGCAGATGAGTTAACTCGTGCAATATTTAATTTCTAATTCTGGACAAAAGGGGTTATTTTGGACAAATACGAGGCAATAATATTATGAGGCAAATACGAGTTCCTTTGTAATATCGTACGTCTGGCAACAGTTATTATACCATGATTTCGTGTTTTTCTACAGACATTTGACATGCTTGTAATGACTCTAAATGTTAAATCTGTTAATTTATAACAATCAATTAATCCTTTAACGGATTATCTTGTGTATTCGTATTTCACATTTCTATCTTTTCGGAACACTACGGATTAACTCGCGCGATACTGAATTTCTAATTTTAGACTAAAATGTTTACTTTGGACGGTACTGCTATATCATTGCGATATCAGTTTATTGAGATTTCATGTTGTTTTACAGACATTCAACTATATATTAGTATGGGTTATACGTTTGTGTGATATTTATTGATAATTATTGCTTACATTTACTTTCCAATATTTTTTACAGATTTAGCAAAATTCAAGACATTTTAGAAATAACAGCAGGAAATATAATGTGAATTCGAATGTTCTGACGATGAATCACAATATTATGATTCCTATTCCAATGCGTAACTCGAATGGTTAAATTTATGATTTAATATTTTTTTAATCAAAAATAAAGTTAACTGAACTTTATGTAAAATAATGTTTTTAACTATGTATTAAAATTTTTAAAATATAATCTGCATAATAAAAACAAATTAATTAAGACAAAAAAATATTGATCATAACACTAGTAGTGCCTTTTTCGATAAAAAAAAATTATTCTCAAACCAAACCGGATTAAAGAAAAAGTAATATTTATCATTTAAGGAGGTCTTAAAATTCGTGTCACTTGTAAGGTACATGAAATTTCTAATACATTGACAACATAAAGGAAATATAATCGATACGTATTCTCCTAAATATGATGGTTAGATTATTTCCTACAAGGGAAAAATAACACTTTCTCGGTGAATTTTCATGGAAAATTACTCATCTTTATCTTTTATATTGGATAAACCCAAGGTCAACCCCGTCAGTTAAGTCTATGCGAGAAAGTCTAGCAAAATTGCAACAGAATCTATTTAGTTTTCACCCTCACTGCAACACTCTTCACCAGTGGAAATTGAATTTGGATCAATTCGCTTGTCAGTTAGCACCACTATCATCAGGACATGAGTCGAGTTATCAAACATAAAAGGTCTTATAATTTTTTTATATTATAGATTTTTTTCGATTTAGTTGCATGCAGTTGAAATATTTAGAAATCTTCATTTCAAAGACATTTTAATACATCGTTTTTGTATTGGTACATTTAAATATGTATATTTGTTTAAAATTTAATAATTTAAAAATCAATTTCTTCATACTTTCACGGGATGCGATGTATCTGTATAGTTTGAGATTTCTGACGCTCGGTGCCAGAGGTTTCGAGTTCGAGTTCAGGTGAATCGAAATACAATTTAAACAGTAGGTCCCGGTCTAATATGACTGTACAGTGTTGGGCTTAGGCCTGAAAATACTATCTCATAAAAAGAGAACATCTCGTGTTTCGAATTCTGCCAGTAAGATGATGGCCTTGGCCCACCAAAAAGGCTGCTGCGCGAATAAAGAAAATTAAGGTTGAGATTTGGAGAAATTCAATAAATCTTTAAGCGAAATCAAGCTGATATTATGTAGCGTTATTGTCTTAATGATCGCTTTTACTAATTCCTTATCATTGCCGGCTTACAATTGCGTGGGGATTAGAGTATTAAACTTCTGCTTAAATAGAGCTAAGTTTGAAAGCTAGTAAAAAAAGTTGGACAGAAAAGTTTTGCGTTTACCTTGGGGTATAGGAACCAGTGTGGATTAGAGAAAAAGGTGTAGGACTTCCAATTTAACTGAAACTTATTTCATGTACTTAAAAGTAACACCAAACTGAAAGTATCCGCATCTATACTAGGAATTGACATGATAAATTTATAGATTAGAAGGCCTGTCAGTTGGGTTCTAGATGGAGGTGAAGAGGACGCGAATTTCTCCAAACCTTGTGGGTTTCCTTTCCTAATTGAGGTGAGAAAATTTGAATGCTGTGTAACAGATTTCTTTTTGTGGTGCTGAAAGCTGAAAAAGTAGCTTTTTTATACATTTCTGCTGTTGTGGGAGAAAGAAAAATAACAAAAAAAACTGGCTACTTTTTTAACAACTAGCACTAACATTAAATTTTTTAAGACTGGCTACTTTCTTTTTAACATCTAGTAATAACATTAGAAAGTTTAATGTTATTGCTAGTTATTAAAGGAAGTAGCCATGTTCATATTTTTGTAATAGTTATTACTTTTCTAAATTGTTAATATTGAAAAAAAATGGTGTCCCTTTTTTGTTATCTTTTCAGGAACAAATTTTTTTTTTACATCTTTCACTATTTGGTAATATAACCAATTAATTAAATTTAAAAAAAAAAAACTAACTTTTAAAAGAAGAAAGGAAAAAAAAAAACACAAAGAAAAAAAAAAAAAAAGTTCAACACACATACAAAAAAAAAAGGGTAAAGTTCTGTTTCCTACCGATTTTAGGGTATTTATTTTACTTACGAAGATAATCTCCAAAAAGGCCTTAGAAAACATTCTTTTTATGGTCTACTTTTTTTCTCCCCAAACTGAACCTTTTTTCCAATCGTGGGATTTAATTCTTTTAGTCGTGTAAAAAGTTCAAAAGGGAGTTGAAATCTAGTGAAAGCATCTTCTTTTAATGTGTGGATACAAGTAAGTTCTTTTTCTTACACTATTTGATCAAGAAAATTAAAAATTTGTATCAAAGAAATTTCACAGAACAATTACCAGAAAAATAAATTATTCTTTTTAGATGATTATAAAGAAGATAGTGCAATATGAAATCTTTGATAGTACTGTAAGATGATTTTAAATTAAAAAAGATCAATATTTTAATTATATTACGAAAATTGCTACAAAATATAAGATTCGAATTCACGTATTTTTGAACATTTTGTACTTATTGTGAAAAGAGGAGTATTATTATAAGCTAGTATTATTATAAGCCTACCCCGTAAAAAAGAGTATTATTATAAGCCTACCACCGTAAAAAGAGAACATCGCTTGTCTCGAAATGGGATTGTTACAACCATCGGACTGTTGCAATAATGAAGAAGAATAAAAAAGTTTTGAGGTTTTATATAAATTGCCTTAAATGATATAAATTTGCTAAAATAAATAATCATTCTTATTTGCATTGCTAAAGATAAAATTATTTATTTTCAAGAATAATGTTAGTTCGGAATATAAATTAAAAACAACATCGTTTATTAGCAATCCCTTCATTGGTGCTACTATGTATTAAAGTTGGCGCCATCTGGTGGTGCTAAAATCCGATAGACAAAATTTAATTTTCAACAATTTAAATTAACGAGAATTACGCGTACTGATCATAATTCGTTTTAATTAGGTAGCTGACTACTAATATGTGAGAAGAGCATATATTTTTAGTCAAAATAAAAGATTAATTATTATTGTATGAATAAATATTATATATAATATTTAATAAACGTAATATTTAATTTATATAATTTAATATATTTATGAATAAATAATATAAAATAATATTACTTATATATTACAAAGATTATGCATTCAATATTATTATCATTCAGATTTTTACTAGACATATTTCATTGACTGACTAATATGAGTTTTCCTCGTTTTCCCCTATACTACACGCAAATTTGGGGCGTATTTGTCTTCCCGGAAAATATATCCTTCCCTTATCGACTGTCGGTGTGCTTTTCATGACATACATAAGTGGAGCATGAAACCCACTGACATTTCACAAAAAATAAAAGAAAAGGAAACTTCTTATTTCAGAGAAAAGAGCCTCGCAAACACCTTAAAAAAAGAAAACCAAGGATAATTTCGAAATATATAAATCTCCTTTGTACCAGGCAAAAGCTGAAGTTTCAAAAGACCAGCCATCTTTACTTCCAAAAACAACCTCCTGCGAATGCATGTAGACAATGTCAAAGATTAGTTTCATATCTTGAAAAGCATTTGTTCGTCCGGTTCAAAACATAATATTACTTTATCTGTACCTCAAATGTAGTTTTCCCCAAAAGAATTTTTTTCCCTGACACCTTTGTGATCGAAAGACGGAGCTCTTCCATCCACGCCTCATGCATACTTTAAGCAGAGTACGAGAAAGTAAAGAATTCTTTTTTAGAGCAGTTGACAGTTTTGGCGAGGAGATTGGCTGCTCGGAATATAGATATATGCCAAAAAGTTTCTGGGAAAAAAAGGACATTTGAGAGATAGGCTTATATCTTCCTCCATTCTGGTTTCAAATGCCGTAGAAAGTATTTCGATCTAACCTTTGACATGGGCTGTATTTTTATCTAGAATTGTTAACAGAGGCGTATCTTTGAGTTTGGATTTTATTTTTATTTTTAGAATGAAATATTATAAGGGTAAAAATTATTAGAACAATTGTTTAGGAAAAAAGATAAAGATACACTCTTGGCTATCCAAAATGTAATTCAAAGAAGAAAGTATCCAGAGAGGGTCTGATGGCCGAGTGGCTTTGGCGCTCGGTATCACAATTATATATATATTATCACATACCGACAGGGCCATGTATGTTTGCAGTGGTTCGGAATTCCCTTTAAACCATAGGTCCTGGTCTAACATGATCGTAGAACGTTACTTCGTTAATGTTACTTCGCGTCCGTAGCTTGCCTTCAAGCTACACGCATTTTCTGAGTAGTGTTAAGTGAGTAACGTCGGAGCAGCGCTTGCCTTAAAAAAGAATAAAAGACAACTGTCTAAGTGTTTGCAAGACGCATTAGAAAAAAAAGTATCCAAACAGAATGCAATTTGTATCGTGTGTTTACCGCTATCGAATATTACTTCTACTACTACATAACACCACTTCACTGTGTCTAGAGCTGAGTTGAACCCATACAGTTTGGGAAGGATGTGCGCGAAATTGAATAGACACACGATGGAGGCGGGAAAATGTTCGCAATATTCACTTTGGAGGTACAGAATTTGAACAATGAGGAAAGTTTTTACAAAAAACAGAAGAGAGTATCAAAAAATTAAAATTTAAAAAAGAAGGTGGAAAATATGAAATGCGAGCATCTATAAGATATATAAATACATAAGGTAAATTATTAGAAAATTTAAAAACAATCCAATACAATAAACGCTACATTGGAGAATATACAAATTAGATAGCTGAAGAAATATTCATAACTGTAAATTTGCCAATGGAAATAAAAAAAAAAAGTTAGCTGATTGCTAATGTGAGAGAAGAATAAAATAAAATTTATCATTATTTTATGAATAAAAATTGTGCATTCATTATTATTATTATTTATATTTTTATTAAATATATTTCATTGGCTGTCTTGTAGGAGTTTTACTCACTTTCCCCATACTACACGCAAATTGGGACAGTTAATACTAGACCTCCCGGAAGATAATGTCCTTTCCTTATCGATTATCGGTGGTTCATGGAATACATAAGTGGAGCAAGAAACCCACTGATGTTTCACAAAAAATAAAAGAAAAGGAACCTTCTTATTTCAGAAGATATAAGCCTATTCTAGCCTAAGAAAGCCTAGAATAAAGTCTAAGGTTCTAGCCTAACAAAGAACCTTGCAAACACCTTAAAAAAGAAAACCAGGCAGAATTTCGAAATATATAAACCTACTTTGTACCGGCGAAAGCTGAAGTTTCAAAAGGGCAACCATCTTTACTCCTGGAAAAAACCCTGTGCATGCATGTAGACAATGTCAAAGATTAGTTTCATATCTTGAGAAGCATTTGATCGTTCGGTTCAAAACATAATATTACTTTATCTGCACCTCGGAGGTATTTTTACCAAAATTTTTTTTTTACCCTGACACTGTGTTGGAAAGGCGGAGCTCTTCCATCCACGCCTCATGCATACTTTAAGCAGAGTATGAAAACGTAAAGAATTCTTTTTTTTTAGAGAGCAATTGACCGTTTTGGCTCGGAGAATGAGTGGCACGGAATATAGATATATGTCAAAAAGTTTCTGGAAAAAAAGGACATTTGAGAGATAGGCGTATATCTTCCTCCATTCTAATGCCGTAGAAAGCATTTCGATCTAACCTTTGACGTGGGTTGTGTTCTATCTAGAATTGTTAACAATGGCGTCTCTTTGAACTTGGATTTTCTTTTTTTTCAAGTCTTAAAAAGTATAAAAAGTAAAAATTATTATGATAATTGTTTTGAAAAAAAAAAAAAATAAAGCTACACTGTTGGCCATCCAAAATGTAAATCCAAGAAGGAAGTATCCAAACAGAATGAAATTTGTATCATGTGTATACCTGTATGGAATATTACTTCTGCTAATACAATACATCACATCACGTCACTGTGCCTAGATCTGAGTTGCCCCTATACAGTTTGGGAATGATGTGGATGAAATTGAGTGGACACACAATGAACCTGGGAACATTTGAGCAAAATTCACTTTTGATGGGGCGATTCCGAACCAACACAAATATCCGGCTATGATATAGATGTTTGTAGGGCTTCGGAATCCTCTTTAAACCGTAGGTCCCTGTCTAACAAGATCGTAGAGCGTTATGGAGGTATTGTTACTCCGCGTTCATAGCTTATATTCAAGCTACAGGCACCTCCAGTGTAGTGCTAAGTGAGTAACGTCGGTGCAGCGCTTGCCTTAAGGCACCAAAGACAACTGTCAAAGTGATTGTCATCTGCATTAGAAAAAAAAACAATTTAAATTAGCGTGAATCCCGCGTGCTGATTAAAATTCTTTTGAATTAGGTAGCTGATTGCTAATGTGGGAAAAGAAAAATATTTTAATGAAAATAAAAATTATTTTAAGAATAAAAATTATGCATTATTCATTATTACTATTACACATATTGATAATGCTGAATAATACTTAGGTTGCCTATCAGGAGTTTTTCATCGTTTTTCCCTCATACTACACTCAAATTTGGAGCAGTTGATACTAGTCCTCCCTGAAAATAATGTCCTTTCCTAATCGATTGTTGATGGGTTCCTGGCGATATTTGGACATGAAACTCACTGATGTTTCATAAAAAATAAAAGAAAAAGGAACCTTCTTATTTCCTAAGCTTATTCAGCCTAAGAAAGAACTAAGGTTCTAGCCTAACAAAAAAGAACTTTTCAAACATCTTAAAAAAAAGAAAACCAGGAAGAATTTCGAAATATATAAATCTCCTTTGTACCAGGCAAAAGCTGAAGTTTCAAAAGGCCAGCCATCTTTACTCCCAGAAAAAACCAACTGTGACTGCATGTAGACAATGTCAAAGATTAGTTTCATATCTTGAAAAGCATTTGTTCGTCCAGTTCAAAACATAATATTACTTTATCTGCACCTCAGAGGTATTTTTCCAAAAAAAAATTTTTACCCTGACACCTTTGTGTTGGAAAGATGGAGCTCTTCCATCACGCCTCATGCAAACTTTAAGCAGAGTATGAAAACGTAAAGAATTCTTTTTTGAGCAGTTGATAATTTTGGCGAGAGATTGGCTGCTCGGAATATAGATATGTGCCAAAAAGTTTCTGTAAAAAAAAAGTACATTTGAGAGATAGGCTTATATCTTCCTCCATTCTGGTTTCAAATGGCGTAGAAAGCATTTCGATCTAACCTTTGACGTGACTGTTGTGTTTTATCTAGAATTGTTAACAATGGCGTCTCTTTGAACTTGGGTTTTCTTTTTTTTTTTTAGAATTAAAAATTATAAGGGTAAAAATTATTAGAATAATTGTTTAGAAAAAAAAAAAAACTGTTCAAAATTAAAGATACACTGTTCGCCATCCAAAATGTAATTCAGGAAGGAAGTATCCCAACAGAAAGAGACTTGTTGGCCGAGTGGCTAGCGCTCTGGCGCTCGGTACCACAGGTTTCGGTTTTGAGTCCCAGAGTTGCCCTGGATGTTTGCAGTGGTTCGGAATCCACTTTAAACCGTAGGTCCCTGTCTAACATGATCGTAGAGCGGTGCGGAGGTATTGCTATTTTGCGTCCGTAGCTTATCTTCAAGCTACGCTCACCTCCTGGGTAATGCTAAGTGAGTAACGTCGGTGCAGCGCTCGCCTTAAGGCATTGAAGACAATTGTCTAAGTGTTTGCCAGTGGTGTTAGAAAAAAAAAGTACCCAAACAGAATGAAATTTGTATCATGTGTATACCTCTATGGAATATTACTAGTGCTACTACATCACACTACATCACTGTGTCTAGAGGTGAGTGCACCTATACAGTTTGGGAATGATGTGAGTGATATTGAATGGACACACGATGTAGGCGGGAGAAATTTCGGAGCTCTACAGAAGCTGAACAATGAGGAAAACTTTTACAAAAAACAGAAGAGAATATCAAAAAAAATTAAAATTTAAAAAAGAAGGGAGAAATATGGAATGCGAGAATGTATAAAATCTATAAATACATAAGGTAAATTGTTAGAAAATCTAAAAGCAATGCAATGCAATAAATACTACATTGGAAAATATACAAATTAGAAAGGTGAAGGAATATTTAATAACTAGAAACTTGCCATTGGAAATAAAAAAAAAAATGTTAGCTGATTGCTAATGTGTGAGAAGAACAAATTAAAATTAATTATTATTTTATGAATAAAACTGTGCATTCAGTATTATTATTATTATTTATATTAGGTGTAGGTTATAGTAGGGTGATAGTAGGTGTTTACTCATTTTTTCCCATACTACACACGCAAATTTGGGGCAGATAATACTAGTTCCGCCGGAAGATATCTTTTCCTTATCGATTTTCAGAGATCTCATAGCGTACGTAAGTGGAGCATGAAACCCACTGATGTTTCATAAAAAATAAAAGAAAAAAGGAACCTTCTTATTTCAGAGAAAAAACTTCGCAAACACCTTAAAAAAAGGAAAACCAAGGAGAATTTCGAAATATATAAATCTTCTTTGTACCAGGAAAAAGCTGAAGTTTCAAAGGCCAACCATCTTTACTCCGGAAAAAAAAAAAACCGCGAATACACATAGACAATGTCAAAGATTGGTTTCATGTCTTGAAAAGCATTTGTTCGTCCAGTTCAAAACATAATATTACTTTATCTGCACCTCAGAGGTATTTTTTTTCCAAGAACCTTTTTTTAACCCTGACACCTTTGTGTTCGAAAGACGGAGCTCTTCCACCCACGCCTCATGCATACTTTAAGCAGAGTATGAAATCGTAAAAGAAATTTTTTTTAGAGAGCAGTTGACAGTTTTGGTGAGGAGATTGGTGGGTCGGAATAGAGATATATGCCAAAAAGTTTCTGGAAAAAAGGACATTTGAGAGATAGGCCTCTTCCTCCATTCTGGTTTCAAATGGCATAGAAGGCATTTCGATCTAACCTTTGACGTGGGCTGTGTTTTATCTAGAATTTTTAACAATGGTGTCTCTTTGAACTTGGAGGTTCTTTTTTTTAGAATAGAAATTATAAGGGGAAAAATTATTACAATAATTGTTTTGAAAAAAAAAAAAAATTAAATCTACACTTTTGGCCATCAAAATGCAATTCCAAGTAGGAAGTATCCAAACAGAGAGTGGCCTGATGGCCGAGTGGCCAGCGCTCTGCGCTCGGTACCATAGGTTTCGGGTTCGATGTTTGTAAGGTTATGGATATTTGGTCCCAGTGTAACATGATTGTAGAGAGCGTTGCGGAGGTATTGTTATTTGCGTCCGTAGCTTATCTTCAAGCTACATGCACCTCCTGGGTGCAAAGTGAGTAACGTCAGTGGAGCTCTTGCCTTAAGGCATCGAGGACAATTCTCTAAGTGTTTGCCAGCAGCACTACAACAAAAAAAAAAAAAAAAAGTATCCAACCAGAATGACATTTGTATCATGTATTTACTCTATGGAATATTATTTCTGCTACTATATCACACCACATCATTGTGCCTAGAGCTGAGTTGCACCTATACAGTTTGAGAATGATGTGGGTGAAAATGAATGGACACACGATGGAGGCGGTAGCATTTTAAAAATTCCTTTTGGACGTACAGAAGCTGAACAATGAGGTAAGTTTTTACAAAAACAGAAGAGAATATCAAAAAATTTAAATTTAAAAGAGAAAAGTATTGGGAAAATATGAAATGTGAGAATCTATAAAATATATACATGTAGTTGTCATAATTGCATTGTATCCGGAGGGGATTACTTTGAAAGCGATGAAATAAATTTGGAAGAATAAATAAAGAGTTTTGAAAAAAATACTTGGTCTTACTTTTGGTAACAGTAGTATCATGGACGACTACAGCGCTCCTGACAATCCATATATAAAGGAAAAAAAAAAATGGTCGTTTTGAAGATAGAGCGTGAATAGTTCTCTCCTGCCAGTTTTTCAGTTTTTTTTTTGTGTGCGGCCTCAATATGCTTCGTGAAAAGAAAAACACGCTCAGAATTTGAGTACTTTTCTGAGTTCCAACGAAGCAAAATATTTGAATATTCAGATTGCGGATTATCCTTCCGAGAAATCGGTAGTCGTGTCGGACAACAGCCATACGAATATGGAATTGATGGATTCAGGATGGATTGACTAAATGATTAGGAGAAGGAGTGATTGTAAGCTCCTCCTAGCATCACGCCACTGGAAGAGAGTCATATGGTTCGCATGGCAGTGATGGAGCACATCCACAACAACCATATCCCAACGAGTACAGTCAATCGGTGTCCGACGGAACAATTGGATGTCGTTTACAGTTAAGTCAGCGTCCATTATTTTGCTTACTTTTCACTGGCAATTAAATATAACTGGCTCTGAATATAATATAATATGTATAAACTGGATGGTATAATTGATGAAATTACGTTAAAAGGTTCTGAGTTTAATCACGGGATAATTAATAAATACGTTGCACTAAAAATATACATTTAGGTTCTTTTTTGATCAGTCACTTATTAATTTTTTTGATTTTATCATATCAAATATTGTGGTTTTTAAAAAAATATATTTTTATAAGCATCTGTTATGCAGGACTGTAGCAAACGATGCAAAGCATTCCAACAAAACAGAAAATTTATTTAGCTAAAAAAATAATTACAGAGAAATCGGAAATTAATTAGACGCAGAATATTCTAGCAGGAAAGAAAATTTTTATCAGTAATAAGATCAGAACATTCTACTAGAATAGAAAACTCAATTAGAATTTTATTCGGCATTAAATATAGAACTGCATAATTTCAGAACAGAATTGCAGTCCAAAATTATAGGGGTTAAAAAAATCAACAGAGTTAAGCAACGTAAAATATCGAATGAAAAAGTTGTTAAACCGGAATTTTCAGAGAAAAAAAAATATTTATATCTTCAGTAAAATTTGTATTCAGTGTAATCTTTTACCTGTATTTACAAAGAAAACTTTTTATGCGTGGATTCCTTGTCAATGTATTAAATATTATCCATGCATTCTAAAACTCGGCATTCACAAAGGTGTGTAGATGTGGATTCCGAACAAAATATTGCTATTATTAAATATCTTCTACTTCATTGGTGTAACAGTCCCATAGTGGACCAAGGCCGTCTGTTTACTGGGAAATTTTGAGACAGGAGATGTTTTCATTTTATGGGATATCCCCTAACCCTAACTCTCTACAGTCATGCTAGACCGCCACCTACGGTTTAAAGTGGATTCCGAACCCCTGCAAACAACCATGACATCGCCGGGATTCGAACCTCAGATTTGTGGCATCGAGTGCCAGATACATATCATAATCGGATAGTTAAATACTATTCTGTGTACTAATAGTAAACATAAATTCAATAAAGATATATTGAATGTAACTAATGTTTTAGTTTCTGCAACGTTAAAAATAAACTTCATTTACGATATTTCTTATTTAATTAAAGTATTGGTCAAAAAATTTCTAAATTTGAATATTATCTTTTAATGAGTGTAAAAGGTAATATTTCAAAACAAAAGTAGGTTTTTTTTGACACAATAGGTAAAAAATATCCATACATATATTTTCAGAAGAAAATGTCTATAAATTTATTTCATTCTGCTGCGTTATTTACAATATATAAAATTAAGGAATTGATTAAGGAAAAGAAAAAAAATAACTTACCAACTTTGCTGATGGAATTGTGCTTGTCTGATGGCTTTTACCACAATACTATTTGATCGCATGATAGCGAAAGACATTTAATCACATAAATGCATTTAAAAATTTTAAATTCAAGTTTCTCGGAAATTGTTAACAAATTCTCTCCCATCAATTTTTGTATTTTCAACCTCAATATTTACCAGGAAGATGTATATATTTTTTTGATTTAAAAAGCTTTAATTTGTTCAATTTAAGCACTTAAAATAAGGGAAAAAAAAATTTTTTTTTATGGTATATTAAAAAAAAAAAAAAGAAATATAAAAAAATAAACATTAACCCTATTTGCACACACTCATCTTCTTTACGAATAAAGTAAAAAAAATAACTGGTTAATCCGCTAAGTAAAATATTGACGTTAACAATTAACTAAAGTTCAAATAAATATTTATTCAAGAAGAGAATATAGTTTTAAGGAGTGACTTACTTATGGTGAAAAATCAAAAATCAATAGAAGCCAACAGAAGTTAAAACCGGAATATTCTCTTTTAGCGTATATTTTCATATAATTTCTGAAGTAAATCTGAATTTAAATCGAAATAATGAAATATGAATACAGTACTTTTTAAAAACTTTTGGGTAACTAAAACAGTGATATAAACCAAACTTTTACCTCTTAATATTGAAGTAATGATTTAACATTTCATTAATGCAAACATGAATTTTGAATATTAATATTTTATTTGAATATGTTTACAGTGAATTAAATGATAAATAATTAACGCAATTTTTAAATAAACAGGATATTATTTATTCTAATGCAGAAATATTATTTCATCGCAATTTTGGCATAAACAAGTAATATAAAATTTTTTTTTAAAGTCAATTCCTACCTTTTTCACTATATTGCAGAAAGTCCTTTATAAATAATTTTCATTCATTTTTTAAAGTTTATCTGGCGCCATCTATTGGTAGATATATGCAACTTAAATCGAAAAAAAAAGTAAAATTAGTTAATTAAATTTAATTACTGAATTAATATTTGAAAAAACTGTAATAACATCAAGTGTCATCCATTGCAAGTTAAAAAAAAAAATGTATTTGAACTTGAGTGGATGAATAAAAAGTATTTTATGAACGATTGGAAATTTGAACAAGATATATATAGGGAGAGAGTGAGCTAATAGAAGGAATTGAAAAAACTAAAAAGCGTCAGAAATATTAATAACAGTATTATAATGAAATAGGAATTTTATTTTACTTCTTTCAATAGGAAAAATCAAAGCCACTACAAACCTTATAAAAAGACGACCAAAGAGATTTCTTTATAATGTAGAACATTTGTCATTCAAACTAGATAAAAAAAGATTTAATAGTTTCCATCGGTTTCTAAAATTTCATATCGCAGAATGCCGGTACAGATTATGGCCGAATATGCTTGTGGACATGATAGAAACTAAATTACTTCTTAAAATAATAGCGTTATGTTTAGCTGCCATATTATTAAAAATTACAATGACAGCGCTGCACAACTGCAACACACAATATACAAAACAAAATTATATAAAAAATATTTTCAAAATCAAAGCAAATCAAATCAAAGCCAATTCGTTTAAGGGTCTTAAGTCCTTCTAACTGCCTGGAACTCTTCACTAGACTGTCCACTCCCTTTTCACCCTCTCTCCAAGGTTGAAAGGGGTAGGGACAAGACAAACGTGCAAAACCAAGTCTAACGTAAGGTTGAACCCGTCTTTGAAAGAAAGATTTATCAACCTTGTACATTTCCTTGTTGGCTATGTAGTTTGTTTCGGGAAGGCACGGTGGATCCTAACTGCCACCCATTCAGAAAGACTGATTGGCCAGGAGATGAGGCTTCTAATTGGTTGGCATTCTACGAAGAAATGTTTTCAAGGCTGAAACTTATCTTTAGTGTTACTTACGGTACATAAAAAGTGTGAAAAAATGGATTTGCTAGAAAAGGAAGATAAAAATAAGTTTTCAGTAGGTTTTCTTAAGAACTAGCCTATGTTTGCAATAGAAGAAAAATATACACATAACCAACACGACAACAGAGAAGCCAGTTAAGATTATCTAATTACCATTTAAGACCATAAGCTATTTCAATCTTCTCATTATTGTAATAGCCCCATGATGGGCCAAGGCAGTCTGCCTACTGGCAAATTTCGAGAAATGCGATGTTTTCTTTTTACGGGGTTGGGTTGTAAGTCCTACTTCTACCGCTCTACAGTCATATTAGACCGGGACTTACAGTTTAAAGTGGATTCCGCACCACTATAATTATCAATGGTACTCGCCTGCAATCAACGCCGGGACATCGAGCCAGAGAACTAGTCACTCTGCCATCAGGTCCTTAGTTCAAATTTAATTTAACTAATTAAATAAGGCGAAAATAGCGTTGTTATATATAAATTTATATATTTAGACCAGCTACAGTTTAACTTAAAGAATCTACAGAAGTAAACTTTGTTTAAAGCTCATATAACCAGTGTACTATTTAAAAAGCCTGAATACGCAATAATGATGAATTTCGAATTCCAGAACTTGCTTAATGCAATTTTGAAGATGCATTTATCAATCAGAGCATATTAGAATATCGTCGACATTAATTAATTCATTATGGAAGCATTCAAGTGTACAACTATAGCTTAGTGCATTAAACCCATTAGAATTTAGCAAGGACATTAAAATATTAATATATATTTAAATGACTCGTTAAAAAGGAAGACAGGGGTCGCAACCAGAACATTTACCTCCAGAATATCCCCTATTCACCATAAATATACAATTTAAATGGAGTAAAATAATGTGCATACAAAACTGAAAATTTTATGATAGACTATTCTAAAAATGTAGGTTTGGTTTGGCTTGTCGCTCTACGGTCATCGTGTGCTCACGAGGGCTAAACTGACCGGGACCTACAGTTTAACGTGGAACCCGAACCATTCACAAACATCCATGCCACCGCCAGGATTCAAACCTGAAGCCTGGGATACCAAAGACCAGAGCGTTAGCCACTTGGACACCAGGCTGTCCAAAAATGAAGGAGAATAAGGAAAAATTAAGAAGAAATTACTGATAAAGGTGGAGATATTAATAACATACAGGTAAACAGCTTGTTTCTTTTTCTACAACAATCTGTGCAAAATATACCACACGAGTTTTTAATAAAATTATATTACAAAATGAGTCACTTTTAAAAATGTAACAGATATTAAAAATACTAGCCTGATAGACAAATAACATTTAACGAAATTGATTAAAGATTAAAGCCTCTTTGTTCTGAAAGGAACAAAACGAAGGAGGAAATAGAGCATTTTAAGTCCCTTAAATAATTTCTTTCTTTTGTTAGTTTAAAGTAGAAAGAAAAGCACAGTTTCTACTGATTAGACATTTCCAATACTGAACAAAAATATGTAAGAAATATTAATATATATATGAGAAACGTAAATAGATATATAAGAATCGTCAATTAAATTGTTATAATATATAAGTAGTCTTGACCTATCCATGTTTTTTAAGATGAAATTTGAAGGTTTCATTCTGCACAAACATATATAAATACTAACACATCCTTATCCCTTCAGATGAAGTTTGAAATTTTTTTCATTTGATATTTCTCTTCTTTAATAATTTCTTTTTCTAATTAAGTCTGTACAGTTATTAGTTACTGTGATCAATACATTTTCATCTTGTTTCAATAAGGTGAATTTAAACTAGTTTCATTATGTAAGATAAACACATTTTTCTTCTTTAATTCTTAATTTGATAATTAGATTCATCTATTAACTTAATAAAAGTTTATACATTGTTTGCCTTAGCCAGGGTTTGTAAATCATGTGCGTACTGTAACTCAAGTCACACGCACACACAAAAAAATTGCCAATTATTTATCTTTTATTTATATATATATATATATATATATAAAGTATATAATAAAAGACAAATAATGTAATGTAATAAAAAAGACAAATAAGAAATTTGATACATGATATTTTATAATTTAATTAGGCCTAACTCACTGCTCAGTGGTAATGTGCAACGCCGGTGAGTATTAGGCCAGAAGTTCAATCCGCTGGCGGCATTGTTGTAGACACTGTTTCAAAAAACGGAGAGACTCGTTGGTGTTTGTGATGTTCAGCATCTTGTATCTTTAGTCGAACTACCTGGTGGGAGTTTCCGGGTTTTCTCCCATACGATACGAAAATGCGGAGTAGTTCTCCCTGAAAGTACTGCTACTTCTTAAGCGTCACGGAGCTAAGTCATACTTCTAACTATGGATGCTGCATCAAAATAGAGGTTGTTCTCCTTTCCCTCCATCTAGGAATAGATTACTCATGGGGTGTGTCCGTCCTGTGTTACATTGAGAATTAGTCAGAAAAGCAGCATAATTTAATTAGTGTTTTATCATATGGATTGACTTTTGCAGAAAACAAGAGTGAAAATGAATAGTTAAATAATTTTTGAACTTATCTTTTTTTTTTTATAATACTGCCTAAAAGTTTTTGTACACAAATATGTGGATCCAGAAAGGCTGGTGCACTTTCATGCATTATTTAGCATCACATCACGTTTGCATGGCTTAGCGTAATTTTTAAAACAGAATATGTTTTTGTCAATACATAACGTAGAGGAAAAAATTACTTAGATGTAATTGTTGTTGTTGTGACTAAACCTGTTGTTGTGACTAATTCTCAGTATCCTGCAGTGGACGAACACCCAATGAGTAGTCTACTCATGGACGGAGGGAAAGGGGGCAACTTCTGTTGTAATGGTGCATCCATAGGTAGAAGGCTGCAAGTCGCTGAAAAAGGGGGCAGTGCCTTCCGGAGGAAATTTAGGGGGAAATTTCCCCGCATTTGCTTGTCTTATGGAAGAAAACACGGAAACTCCCACCAGGTAATCCGACTCACGAGGCAATAGACTGAACATCACAAATGCCATCGAGTCTTTTCGTTTTTGAAAAGTGTCTACAACAATGCCACCAGCGGATTGAATCTCAGCCATAATGCTTAGCACGTTACGGGTGAGGGGCACATTAACACTGACTGATCCTACATCCAGGTTAGCACAAAGAATCTGATTTTTTAGTCAGCAAAAAAATTCCAAAAATATTGAATAGAATATATTTCTAACATTTAAACGCTTACGTTTCATAAATTAAATCTGTATCAATTTCCTTATTAATTTTATTATTCAAAATCTGAAAATCTTCCAAAAAATTGCTATTTATGTTTTTAAATAAAATGGATGTATTTTGGAGCGGGCCGTAAGAAAAAGCCTCGGCCCGCGGGTCCTGAATCCCTTCAACCTGGTATAAATGACGAGGAAAAAAGTTCATTTGTTTAGTGAATATGCCTCTATTATCGGTGTGTATAGTTAATAGTATTTGCGAGCTATGATCTATGCAATACATCTCTAATATAAACATAAAAATAATTTTTGATATCTAAATTAAATAGTTTCTGACAATTTTGACTGACGAAATATTTTTGCGCCACTAATTAAAGTTTAGTTTGTAGCTCTATAGTCAGTTTTTGCATACTTTGACCTAATTAGAACGGGACCTACAGTTTAACGTGTATTTAGAACCACCAACAAACATCCATGCCATCGCCAAGATGTTTTCCTGAAGTTTGTGGTATAAAAGACTAGAGCGATAGCCAATTGGCCTTCAGGTTGCCCGATATGTTAAAGACGTTTTAATCAATATTGATTAAATTCATTGATTTGATGCTTTGTGTAATCAATATTGATTAAAATTGATTTGATGCTTTGTGTAATCAATATTGATTAAATTCATTGATTTGATGCTTTGTGCAATCAATGAATATTACTTAACTCAGGGTAAAAAATAAAGAAGCATAATAGATCTTACATCGAAACTTGCATGTTAATTGTCAAGGATATGATCGATCGTCAAAGTCAGCAGTAAATAAGAAAAACACAGATTAAAAATATTTTTCTGATAATTAAATGCTTATATTTTACTAAAAAGAAAAATGTGGATCCTGTTATCCTTCTTAATCTTTTATCAAATTACCAATTATATTTCTTACAGTAAAATGGAGGTATAATGATTATCTGGACAGCGGCTAATCTCCACAATGATAACTGAAAAAACAAACAGCGATGTTTTTTAAATAAATATTGTTAAAAAATGACTGAAGCCAAAGGTGCACTAAAAATAACTCACTCTCATCCCATTTGGCCATTCGAAACAGAAGCACTCTTCTCTGAGGCTTCGTTGTTATTTCCAGAGACAAAATTGAGGGGGAAAATCCAATTTGTTTTCAAATTGAACTTGGTGAAGTACGAAGAGTTTCTTTTTTTTGTCGAACGGCGTACGTAGAAGTTCATTTGGATTTTAATATCATGTAAATATAAATTTGAAGAGAAAATGGAGTTTGACTGTATTCAAATTATTGAATGTTTAATTGATAATGAAAATTGGAATTTAAAATAATCCATAGTAGTTTATAAAAGATTATTTTATTTTAAATTTAGTATAAGAATTTTTTTTGTGTCAGCTTTCAAAAGTGTTTCTGCAAAGTATAAAGACGATCTGATGGACAATTGGTTAGACCTCTGGCTTGTGGTGCTTCAGGTTCGAATCCTGGCGGTGGCATGATTTTGTTAGTGGTTGGGAATTCAGGTTAAACTGTAGGTCCCGGTTTAATTATCCTAAAGGAAGCACTAAATGACAGTAGAGCGACAAAATGAATAAATTAGAGCACCAAACAAAAATTATTTTGTCTTCAATGCATTGAAAATAGTGCTTAATAATGTTCTTCAATATCATTGCAATGGTATAAATAGTAAATGAATGAAAGAGGAAATCAGAACTTATGATTTCTTTTTAAAGTTCTATCAGAATTAAAATATTCTCAGCAAGTAATTTTTAAAGAACAATTTATTAAAAAGTATGTATACCTACTGGCAGATTTCGACAAAAAGATATGTTTTATTTTTATGGTGTAGGGTTGTCGCTCTACAATCATATTAGACCAGAACTTACGGTTTAAGGTGGATTCTGAGCCACTACAAGCATCCATTGTACCGCCAGGGACTCGAACCCGAAACCTGTTGTACCGAGCGCCATGCGCAGCCACTAGGCCAGTCAGGCTACATAAATTTTATATCGAAACTTGTATGTTAATTGTCAAGGATCTGATAGATCTAGTCAGCAGTAAACAAGAAAAAACACAGAATTAAAATATTCTTCTGATAATCAAATGCTCATATTTTAAAAAAAAAAAAAAAAAGCTGGATCCTGTTACCCTTCTTAATCTTTTATCAAATTACCAATTATATTTCTTAAGTAAAATGAAATGTATAATGATTCGGACGGCGGCTAATCTTCACAATGATAACTGTAAAAACAAAAGGCTCGATGTTTTTTAAATAAATATTGTTAAAAAAATGACCGAAGGCAGAGTGCACTAAAAATAACTCCCTTCATCCAATGTGGCCATTCGAAAGAGAAGCACTCTTCTCTGAGGCTTTCGTTGTTTTCCAGGGACTAAAATTGAGGGGGGCAAAATCCAATTTGTTTTCAAATTGAACTTGGTGAAGTACAAAGAGTTTCTTTTCTTTTCTGAACAGCGCACAGAGAAGTTCATTTGGATTTTAATATCATGTAAATAAAAATTTGAAGAGAAAATGAGTTTGTATTCAAGTTATTGAATGTTTAATTGATAATGAATTGGAATTTAAAATAATTCACATTAGTTTGACAAAGATTATTTTATTCTAAATTTAGTAAAAGAATTTTATTTTTGTGTGAGCTTTCAAAAATGTTTCTTAAGAGAATGAAATAAAGATTATTTTGGCATGCATTAAAAATAGTGCTTAATAAATTTCTTCAATATCATTGTAATGGTATAAATAGTAAATCAATGAAAGAGGAAATTAGAACTTATGATTTCTTTTAAAGTTCCACCAGAATTAAATATTCTCAGCAAGTAATTTTTAAAGAACAATTTATTAAAAGTATGTATACCTACTCGCAGATTTCGACAAAAGAGATGTTTCCTTTTTATGGGGTAGGGTTGTCGCTCTACATGCTCTACCATCATATTACACCAGAACTTACTGTTTAAGGTGGATTCTGAGCCACTACAAGCATCCATTGTACCGCCGGGGACTCCGAACCCTGTGGTATCGCTAGCGCCATACGTTAGCCACTCGGCCATTCAGGTCCCATAAATCTTACATCGAAAACTTGCATGTTAATTATCAAGGATCTGATAGATCTTCTATCCTGCAGTAAATTATGAAATAAAAGATTAAAATACTTTTTATAATAAATAAATGCTTACTTTTTTTATTAAAAAGATGGATTTTGTTACGTTTCTTAAACTTTTATCAAATTACCGATTATATTTCTTAAGTAAAATGGACGTATAATCTTCACAATGATAACTGAAAAAAACCAAACGTTGGATGTTTTTTTAAATAAATATTGTTAAAATAATGACTGAATTCAAAGGTGCACTAAAAATAACTCCCTTTCATCCAATTTGGCCATTCGAGAGAGAAGCACTCTTCTCTGAGGCTTCGTTGTTTTCTAGGGACTAAAATTGAGGGGGTGGAATCCAATTTGTTTCCAAATTGAACTTGGGGAAGTAAGAATTGTTTCTTTTCTGTCGAGCTGTTCATGTTCCTTTGATTTTAATATCATGTAAATAAAAATTTAAACAGAAAATGAGTTTGATTGTATTCGAATCATTGAATGTTTAATTGATATAGAATTGGAATTTAAAACAATCTACATTAGTTTAACAAAGATTATTTTAATCTAAATTTAGTATAAGAATTTTTTTTTGTGAGTTTTCAAAAGTGTTTCTTCAGAGAATGAAGTTGAATGTTTGTGTGTTTGTGTTTGTGATGAATGTTTGCGAGTGGTTCGGAATCCACGTTAAACTGTAGTTCCCGGCCTAATTAGCCTAAAGTGTGCAAAAATGACCATAGAGCGACAAACGAAGCTAAATTAGTACTAATGTTATGGTATAAATAGTAATTGAATGAAAGTCAGTCATCAGGCCCCAGTATGGATACTTGAGAAAAAAAAAAAGGGAATTTAGATGTTTAAAATTCCTAGGTTTAAAAAAAAAAATCTCATTCATAATTAAGCACAATCATATGCATAATTAAGTAGAAAAATAAATTCATATATATTGCCTTTCAGATTTTGATAAGCTGTGATTTAAATGTAATCTCAGAATATTTAAAGTAATTTCTGAAAATTTTAAATTATTTTTTGTTTTATAGATTATCATGGCTAACATATCTTCCTTTATATTTACTAATTTTCAAAGGAATTAATGTCAAATAAAAAATACACTATTAACGTATAGCACAATATTCTATGCATAACCAGCCATTAACTTAACTCCTGGCCAGGTGATAACGTGAGCGTCTAGCGTACTGGAGAACTTAGGTATGAATCAGCTTTTTGCATCTGTTGCTGTGTCGTGTCGATGTGAGTGTCAATATGTATTTCTAAATATTTTTTGTATTAAGGTCAAATTGTTTGTAATCATTATATAATTCATGTGTTGTGGTGATATGTCATGTGTGATAAGGTAATGTATGTGATGATATGGTGACGTGCATGCCCGTTGGAAGTGTGTATATGATGATCACTAACTCTTACCGGATGCGAATCCGATCTGTTAAAAAAAAAATGACCAGTTTCCGAAGGAAGCAAGTCTTTGCAACGACTGTTAATAAAATTGATATCTTTGTGCGGTGTTTTAATTGGTGGGGCTTTGTGAAACTTCAAAGCCTCATATGGCCAATAGCGAAAGTTTATTAATACAAATAAGACCTGTGAAGTTATCTGTGCTCGTGTATTTATTGATGGGGTGTCTATCCCTATGTTACTTTGGAGGCGGATAGGTTGATAAGCACATGCTGTAGGAAAAACGTACAAAAAGGACTAGCCGCCTATTCGATCTGATTAAGTATCGGCATTCATCCCCAAGAATGAAAAGGTCTATAGGCCCAGGGGCAGATTCTATGTGGGAAAATCCGGCGAATAATGGGTGAATGGGCTTGTGGTATGAATAGACATAAAAAATGGTGTTGGGAGACATCAAAGAGAATCGATTGAGAGACAGAAGACGAAAAATGGAAAGCAGAGGGGGAAGAGAATTATCTGTCCGTAATGTAGCGCTGGCAATTTCGGAAGAAGATAGGTACCTAGTCGCGAACCCGTGCACGAATAACTTCGAAATTCAATGACAAGGACAAGAGATTTTCTGCCTACATCGGTAATGCGGACATTCAAGAAATAGTTCCATTTGCCACTGCTTTAGACAATGATGCTAAACTTCCTTCGTTATGGGGCCCAAGTTCCCCGACCCTCTGCTGCCCTTTGAAATTATCATCAGTACATGTGGACTTTTTTTTTTTGTTTAAAATTAAACTTATCTTGAAAAAGCCCTCCTTGGCAGTAGTTGTGGCCTATGCACAGTGAATGCGTTTGTTCTAGAAAACAATGCATCATCATTATGATATTAGGACATATTTTTTAAATATTATTATTGCAGTATATTCAATATATATTAAGATATCTGATCCCTACTTTATATAATTTTTTTTTTGTCCTAATGCAGCTGGAAAAGACTTATATAATTGTCTTTTGATGCCTTAAGACAAGGGCTGCACCGATGTTACCTCACTTAGCACTACCCAGGAGCTGCGTGTAGCTTGAAGATAAGGTATTTAACAATACCCCCGCAACGCTCTACGATTATGTTAGACCGGGACCTACGGTATAAGTGTTTTTTTACGGTTTAAAGTGTTTTCCGAACTAATAAACCCGCCGGGTTTCGAACCCGAAACCTGCGCTACCGAGCGCCAGAGCGCTAGTCACTCAGCCATTGTGGCCTAGTTTATAGAAATTGTTCAAACGTAATGTTAATTGTATGACATATATATCCGTAATTGTAATTATTGTAATATATACTGTTTATTTTTAAAATCATGAAATTTGCTTTTTATTTATTTGTGTATGTGTTTCTTTTCTATAACTTGTTAAGTCTCTGAAGGCATTCGAACTTGTAGGTTTATATATGATATGACTGAGTTTATTAGTTATTAGTTATTGTGGATTATTAGGTATATTATTAAATGGGTTATTGTTCTTAGTGTTTAATGTGTATATTGGGACGACTGTTTAGCGTGTTCTTCTAGGTATTATATATATATATATATATATGTAGTTATATATATATATACATATATATATATATGTGTGTGTGTGTGTGTGTGTAAGGGTTTAAAGCTAAAATCCTAGGCACCACCACAGCTGTCACTGTTTTTAGAAATAAGAACTCGATGATTATTGTGACATGTATAAGTATCTCGTACTAACAGTCAGGCTGCATGGTAATGATTTTCCGAGATATTCATACATGGTTGCAGTTATTTTTCAATAAGTCAATTCCCTCCCTCTATTATTTGTTGCTGGTCTGCTGTTTGCGGTTTACAAAAGTGGAACCATCGATGCTAAGACTAATAAATAAAAATAATAAAAGAAAGGCCAAGAAAACATCCCAACGAAATATTTTATACAAATTTCTTTTGATAAGTGACCTCACTGAATGAAACAAACAAAATGTTCCACTCTACCTTTTGAGTAAGCTATGGTATGGTTCTACAGGAAAATCTTGATTTGATTTGATTTGCCCTCTAAAATAATTTTTTTTTCACACTTTAGACTAATTAGACTGAGATCTACAGTTCAACGTGGATAT
Source organism: Caerostris extrusa (assembly GCA_021605095.1). Classification (NCBI taxonomy): domain Eukaryota; kingdom Metazoa; phylum Arthropoda; class Arachnida; order Araneae; family Araneidae; genus Caerostris; species Caerostris extrusa. Next base: position 231,469 of record BPLR01016730.1, read on the forward strand.
ATGTATGATGTATGATGAAACCATTTTAAGTTGTGAATCGATAACATAAAGTTTAACGTGGATTCCAAGCATGCCATTGCCAGGATTCAAATCTGAAGCCTGTGGTGACAAAGTCAATTGGCCATAAGGCCGCAAGGCAAATCCTGAACTAAGAGAAGTTTAATTGCTCTGTTTCTCCTCGCACCTTTTATCAGCCTTGCCCCTATGTTGTTCTTAAGTTTACTGTATGTTGCGATTCTTTTCATTTGAAAGAAAACATTGAAAGGAAAAAAAGAAAATGGATGAATGAGTAAAAACATTTATAGTCAAATTTAAATGTTACAAGCTCTGTAACTATAACAGAACCATACCAGAATACCGTACTGTACCTTCTGACTTTATGCCAAAAATCAGAATGCCGTAACCGAATCTCACTGGCCCAGAACAAAGCAAATAGAATTCTAAAATCCGCGAGACTTTGTTTTTCAATGGATGAGTAAAAGAAACTTCTGTTATGGGTTCCTTTAAGGTTTCGATGGATGTAGCTCAGAATGTGCCTGTGGTTGTTACCTGCGTGGATTTTCTTTTAAATCTATAAAAGTAGGTTGTCATTTTTTTTTACTCTGTGAGAATTTTTACGTGGAATCTTTAGTAATAAAATTATTAAAAAAAGTTATAGGATTAAATGTATGTAAACAAAAATTTTTTAAACTTTTGCTTTAAATAAATAAATTTTTTTTTCATGACCAGTAAAGATTTAAAACTTCTTACTTTATGTAATTCAAGAAGCTGGAGTCACCTGAGTAGTATCATGCTGGGGTTTGGGTTTCGAGTTCAAATCCTAATATCAAGACACCAGTCAACATTGCATAGAAGACATAACTTATTTTACACAATAACTAAATGGTTTCTACCTTTTCCTACCCATATAACATTAACAAAATCAGCACAAAATTATATTTCAGCTAGCTCAACTTAATCATTACAATTTTTTTCTTGTATTTATTGTTCTCAGTTTTTTTTTCTTCTTTTTTAAAAATCTTTTTATATTTCGTCAAGTCCATTCTATAATACTGGTGAATCCTCTATGACACCGAGTAGAAGTGCTTCTACCACTGGCACTCAAGGTATGACATCAATCACGAGGACGCGACGGAGGGAAACGTCGGTGTGAAATGCGACAAGTTAAGCCAAGCTGAAAGTTTCCATGTCTACGCCGAATGTGGATAGGATAGATGGCTGAGAGGATGACCTTCCATAGATTTCAAGATTAACTGTGGAGAGTATAAACTTCCCGTTTGTTTCTACTGAAAGTGTTGGTACTAAATTATGGTAGCCAAATGGATGTGTGGCGAAGCAAGATTCTCGTGGAGCATCATCATTTGTATGAATGAATAGCAATAAGTCTGGCATTTAAAAACAATAATCAAAGTCTCTAAACTAATTTGTATCAGGGATGTACAGTCTTGCGTAGGACTCGGGACGTCTGTTTATGAGAACCTCACCCAAAAACCCTCCTTAAAAGTACCTAACATGTACACATTTCATAAAAAAAATCAAATAAAGAATTTGGTGGGTGAATGTTTTAGTTTTGGTTCAATTTTAGTAGTATACCAAGAGCAAAAGCTATGAGTTAAATAGTTTGGATTTATTGATTTTTTTTTTTTATATTGTGGATTAAAAATGCTTGTTCACAAATATATGTTGATACAGATTGGCTTGCACAATTTTATGTATTTAGTAGCAAAAAACCACATCTACCATGATTTATGCAATTTCGAAACAATATGTTTTCAGCAATAAAATGTCGTAGAAATAAAGTTATTTAGATGGAGGTCCGTCACATGGACTAGTTTCTCATGAATGTAATATCTGATCTTCTAGCCCACAATAAAATAGAAAACATCGAATGAAATATTTTTGTAACATTTAAATGTTTATATTTTATTAAACTAGAACTGGATCATATTTTTTATTACTTAGCATTGATGTTAATGTATACTACGAACAGCGCACCGACGGGTAATGAGGAATATTAGGGAGTAACTGCAACGAATTTGCGTTCGTATGGGAGAAAATAAGAAAAACTCCTACCAGGAAGTACTGCGAGCTGCTTTATACAAATTCTCACAAACGCCATAGAGTCTCTTCGTTTCTAAAAGCAGTGACAGCAACGATGCCACCAGCGGATTCCAACTTCAGCCTTCCAACACACAAGCTACGCAAGTTTGCATGGATCTTGTGTTGTTGTTATTCCACTTGGTAGACAGCAACATCTAGACTAAGTCCAAGTACCCGTGTGTGGACCACATGTGGACCCCTAAGTACTCATGGAAGGAAGGTAATTGGGGGCAGCCTGTATTGTGATGGAGCACTCGTAGGTAGAAGTCTGACTTTTTACGGGGTAGGGTTGGCAGTCGTACGCACAACGCTCTACAGTCATATTAGACAGGGACCCTACAGTTTAAAAGTGGATTCGAAGCCGGATTCTTGAATTTCGAAGTGGAATTCGAATTTCGGACTACGAAGGGGATCTTGTTGAATGTTTTAATCTTCTATCAAAATCTGAAAATCTAAAAAACATTTTTAATGATATTTTAAAATAAAATACACATATGATGAGGTAAGTTGAAAGAAAGACTTCTGCGGACCGCTCTCTGTGCATTCCTAACCTAAGTCCATCAAACTATTTTAAAATGCAATATTTATTGATTCTTATTAAATAAAATAATAACAAATTATCTAATTATAATCATAATGTAAATCGTCATTAATTTATCTGATGGTCCTCAATCACTAATTATTTTGTTATCAGGATGAATTGTCATTGTATTAAAAATAACAAAACGCATTTGTGTGTTAATTAAAGAAGTCAGTCAATAGAGACAGGTAATGCAGACAGAGAAGAACTTAAAAAAAAAGAACAGAGAGGAGCCTTAAGAATTAGGAATAAATAATTAAGTGCCCCCAGGTATTACTCAAGGTGATGAAAATTTGCATGTAAATTAAAGCGTCAATTAAGTTGGTTTCTGAATAAATATGATGAAGATTTCAGTAAACTTATTAAAATTTTTCTGGGAGAGTCTTTCTGAAACATGTCACACACAATGTCCAGTTTATTGAAGATTTCCACACATCTCCGAGGAAACATTTGGAACTGTTCTCGACAAAGTGATTTCGATTAATTCGGCATTGTCACTGGGAGAAATCTTGCGAGGTTTATTTTGGATATGTTTCAGCATTGCAATAAAAGTTGTTTCGCATATTGATTTCTTATCAAAAACTGAAAACTGACAGATAAAACTCATTAAATTTCCAAGATTTGTTTTAGTCTGTTCAGAATTGTTGAGGATAATCTATGTATCTTAAGAGTTAATCACTTCAGATGCATTGACAATAAATGTACCATTTTAAATTAAATTTATTCTAATGTAGAAAGCTAAAGTCTCCTTGGAGTTTATGCCGCCTGATGGTCGTTTGGCTAGCGTTCTGGCCATTGGTACTACGAACTTCAGATTTGAACCTCCACGATTTTTTTAGTCTGTCAAAATTGCTGGGAACCATCTATGTATTTTAAGAGATTACATTTTCAAATACGTTGATAATAAAGGCACTCTTTTAAATTAAATTTATTCTAATGTAAAATATCCTGGAAGATTATGCGAGAAGTTGGCCAGTTGACTAGAGCTCTGCCCATTGGTACTTACCACAGGCTCCAGGTTCTAACTACATAAATTTGTTTTATTCTGTCAGAAACATTGGGAACAAATAATGTATCTTAAGAGGTTAAATCTTCAGATATATTGATAATAAAGGCACTCTTTTAACTTAAATTTATTCCAATGTAAAATCTCCTCGAAGATTATGAGATCTGATGGCCAATTGACTAGAGCTCTGGCCATTGGTATTCATCATGTTCAACTGCCAAGATTTGTTTTAGTTTGAAAATGTTGGGAATAATCAATGTATCTGAAGAGTAAATCTCTTATTAATTAAATGTACGCTTTTAAATAAAATTTGTTTATAATGTAGAAAGCTAAAATCTGCCCGAAATCATGCAGCCTGGTGGCCAATTGGTTAGCGTTCTGGCCATTGATACCACAGGCTTCAGATTCGAATCCATAGTAGAAATTACTATGCTCCATAGATGGTGATTTGTTTGAATGTTAGAATGGTTGGCTTTTATGTTTAAAAAGAATATAATGGCAATCTTCATGTACAAGAAATTTATAGTGCATTTATTCATAAGATCTGCTGGTGCATGTCTGAAGCACGAAAAAAGAAATGCAGAAGATATCCATACATATTTTTTTAATGATTTTGAAAAAAAAATATATTTATAAAAAAAATAAAATTTCATTTTCTGGTCCGTACAGTCTGGTGTCCTAATGCTGAATCATCATATTACATCTTAATTTCTAAAATAAAAAATTTTCTTAAAATATCAATTTTTATTCTACTCCTCATCATAATCTTCCAGAGTTCATTGCCACCACAGAATCCTGGCGATGGCATGAATGTTTGTTAATGGTTCGGAATCCAAGTTAAACTGCAGGTCCCTATCTAATTAGCCTAATGTGTTGAAAACGATCCTAGAGCGACAAACAAACGAAAGATTATTTAGTATAAAACCTCGAAGATTGTTTAGTATAAAGTTCCTCAACAATAAGAACAAAATATAATTAATATGTCACAACTAAAAAACATTATTTTAAACAGTAACATTGATTTTTAGTTTAAAACGTCCAAATATATCCTAAAATGAACGGTAAGTGGTTGTCAAACTCTGTGGTCAAGTGCATAATTAAATAAAAAGAATTTCCTCTATTTAAAAAATTTATTCCTGATAGTTGACAAAATTCAATGAAGAAACTTTTAGCTGATAATTCTTCATTGGCGCAATACCCCATGGTTAGCCAAGGCCATCTGCCTACTATCAGATTCAAAATATTAAATGTTTTTTTACGGGTAGGGTTGCCAGCCCGAAACTCTATAGTTATATTAGATCAGGTCCTACGGTTTAAAATGGATTCTGAACCGTGAAAAGCATCCAAGCGCTGCCGGAATTCGAACCCGAAACCCGTGGCAACGAGGGTCAGAGCGCTTTCTCGGCCACCAGCCTCCAAATCGAAAAATAGCATTTTTAAGTAATTTTTTTTAGATTTAAATTTTCTTTCATAATGAGTTAATTAATATTTTAAATTATTTCTTTGAGTACCATTTTTTGAAGCAAATATCTATAATCTATGTCATTATATACCTATATTTTTATTCAAGTAAAATTAAAAAGGAAACTCAGTTTTTTGTAATCCAAGTCTGAGAATATTAATTGATTTAATACTAATTAATTAATTAATTAAAAGTTGTGATTGATAATACATTTTTTACTCAGCATTCAAATAACGATAAAAGATGAATAATTTCGCTAAGATGTGCAGTAAAATTTATTGCTGAGTACACCTAAAATAATACCTTGACAAAATAATAATACAAATTAATACCTTGACTTTTAGTATCATTAAGTCCTTTTAAATTAATTTAATTGGGATTGATAATACATTTTTACTCAGCATTCAAATAGCGATAAAAGATGAATAATTTCGCTAAGATGTGCAGTAAAATTTATTACAAATTAATGGCAATATACCTTGTCTTTTAGTATCATTAAATCCCTTTTAAAGTATGATCAAACGATCCTAAGAGCGCGAACTTGCGATTGACGCAATTAAAACCGCAAAACCACTCTTTTAAACCGCACGATTCCGACACTGACTCCTTTAAGATCCCAAATTAAAATAACAAATCCAGCGTTAAGTTTTAATCTGGAGAGCATTTAACCGGAAAAGCATTTTTAACAACGAACTAACTCATATCCCCGTGCGAAACTCGGCAATTTGAAAAGGTTTCGACCATTTAGTATGCAGGCAGCACTCATTAAAATAACGAGAGAACTCACCAATTAGAAAGTAAGATAACAAAAAATAAAATAATAAAACGGAGCGGAGTGTTGATCCTGGTTTTTGCTACTCGGGAAAACGGGAAAGATGCCCAAAGACTCCGGAATGGATGAGAATTCCTGGTGACGTCATGTGTGACGTCATCTAGGATGAATTCGCAGTATACGAAGCGAGGAATACGATCTTTCACAGACAGCATGGCATCACAGTTGCACACAGGTGTTATCATGTCTTTGTTGAGCCAATCACATCTGTGGATTACTGTTGCTTTGTTAAAAGCAAAGTATCAGCCTTTAGCCGCTTCAAGTGATAAGGTAAGTGGATTTATTTGTGTGCTATATTTTTGACATTGCATTATTTGTTGATGGATACATTTATTTATAGAGCGTTTATATTATTACACGTGTTTAAGATAACGCGTTTGTTAAAAAATAATTATGGGAAAATGTCAAAGTTTCATGAATATAAATGTGTGCATGAAAAGCTAAAGCTTAAAATTTAAATAAGAGTTTTGATGAAAATGCATGAAATAAAATATAAAGTTGACGAAAATATATATTTTATATATGTAAATATACAGATAATTTTTATTATGAGGCACCAGTATGAAAATTGTAATAAAAATTTACAATAAAACTTAGGAACTTCCAGTTTTGTAATAAAATGTTATAAGATAAACAAAAATAGTTTATAACTAACTTTTAACGATATACAATAATTTAAATATAATTAGGTAATATTACAATTAATTTTTCTACAATGATTGAACTTATTATCGTTAATTTTTAATCTGTTTTAAATTATCATCAATGCTTTTTTTTTAAATATTAGGAAACATTTTTTAACAATGTATAATGAATACAAATAATAATAAATACCAAATGTCGCATTAAATTAAAAATTACATTAAATTAATGCTAAATACATTAAATTAATGCTAAATACATTAAATAAATAAAATGTTTAAAATTGCATTAAAATGTTGTAAATTGATGGATAATAAATGCCATTAAATAAAAAGTAAATAACATTAATTAAAATTAAATCTTTAAGATAAGGATGGTATGTTTTTTAAAGTAAATCTTTCAGATAGGATAGTATGTTTTTTAACATTCATTGACATCTTAAAAATTTACCTTCTCTGTAAAAAAAATTATCTTTAATGTCATGTTGTGTTCTTAAAAGAAAATGTTTTTATAAAAATTTATTAAAGGTTGAAAAAATTAAATTAAATTAAAAAGAAAACAATTATTGTTTCTAAGCGGTTATTTTACTATTTATAACACCTTAAATATTTAAAAAAAATTTTAGTTTACGGAAAAATTTCAATAATAAAATCAATGAACTTTTAAAGCACTACGAGAAATAATTTGATAAATATAGTTAATATTAATCAATAATAAAAAGAATATATTTTTATTTAGTTTTTTATTTATTTTCTATTTGGCAATAATTTAACAGTAATTTTTAAAAACATAATGGGATTAATTAAAAATTAGGTTTACGAAAAGTTCTAAATTCTAAATAATTCAGTATTCTGAGAGATACTATTTATAATGATGGTTCGAGCATTTTATGTTTGTCGCATTTAGGAATTTATAATTTTCATCGTATAATCATATTATGATGCAAAAGATTTACCATAAAGATTAAATAAGATTCCATGGTCGAATTATCAATATTAATTTAATTTCATTTCAGATAAAACTTGATACATCATAGTAAAATATCATTTTCAGTTATTTATTTTCTAATGATAATAACTTAAAATGTACAGTTTTTAAAAAAAATAATTAATTAAAAATTAATTCATAAAATTAAATTTATGGAATTTATCCGAGAGATACTTTTTCAATGATGGTTTATACTTTATGTTTGTCGCATTTAGGAATTCATAAATCATAAATTTAATTCAATGATGCAAAAAGATTTTTTTTTAACAATATAATTTTACCAATTATTTAAAATGCAAAAATAAAATGTATAGTTATAAAACATAATAGCGATTAGTTAAAAATTAAATTTATAAAAGTTATAAATTAAGATTAAAACATCTGAGAGTTAAAAAATATATAATTCAAATAAAAATTATTTTATAAATAAAGTTTAACACAAATTAGAAGGTGAATTAAAAATAAAAAAATTGTGCTCCTTTTATAAACAAAGTTTGATATTATTTAAGTGCTTCGATTATGCAATTAAATTTCTTTTTATGTGATTTCGAAGTCATATTGAACATATATTCAAAATCATCGTATCATCATTTCGTATAGTATGAGCATAACGAATAGTAAAAATAGAAGTTGTAATTTTTTAAACCTTATTAGTTTAAAAAGATCTGAACTCTCAAACTGAAAATCTTTTATTTGTTTATTATAGATAAAAATTAAATAGGGTTTTAAATTAATGCATGCACTTCGAAATTGTATTCTAGATACAGCGAGTTGTATAAAACTTTATAAAATCACTATTACTATATTTAGTCACTGGTTACATATTAAAGTGAAATTTATCGGCATAGAAAAGAGGGAAAAACTAAATATGCTTCAAAAATACCTTTGTCTTTATCATGCAGTATTTCAAGTGGCGACATTATCTTCAGGTTACAGAAATGGTTTAGGATGCTTCAAAGCCATGGCTGAATGATCTAATAATTGCTAAAATAATTGCTGATCTAAATTTGCTACTTCACTGTAAAAATTAAATGAATAAAGGTTTAAAACAATGATAGATTTTTACTTTTTTTAATGTGGTTTAAAAATTTAAGAAAACATCTTACATCATTCAATGAAAAATCTTTCCAAATGCTTTTTTTTTCCTAGGAACATCTGTGGAAAGAAAAAAATAATTCATTTAACAAGAAAAATTATCCATAAAAACTATAAAATTATGTCTTAAATATTATTTGATGGACTTCACCATTTACGTTAAAATCCGTCAAAATGTCCTATCTTCAAAATGGCACAATCTCATGGAAAAACAGTACAGCAATCAAAAATAATTTTTATTATCTAAAGGACCAATTATTATTTTTTTAATTCATTTAATACATAAATATTTAGAAATTAATATTTCTCCAATTTTTGAATATTAATGTTAATTTCTTGGTTAATTTTCCTTATACGAAATATAAGTGTTAAATTCCTTCCATAATTTCGAAGAACTTATGAAATAAATGCTATAAAACAAATTCACTTTTAAAAAAGATGATTAATTACGAATATATATTTTTGTTGAACATCAGTGCACCCTGCGTTCCACTTATGTATAACACGAACAGTCCACTGACGGGTGTTGAGGAGAAGATATTGTCTTACGATATGTGTTATGAATAACTGGGTAAAACTCCGAAAGCTCTCACCAGACAAACAAATATGAATGTTTGTTTGTGGTTCGGAATCCACGTTAAACTGTAGGTCCTGGTCTAATTAGCATGAAGTGTGCAAAAATGACTGTAGAACGACAAAACCAAATAAAACCCATCAAACATAATGACAGTCGATGGGAGATGCTGTTACAGTCTCTCTCTACTTTTACTGTTTTTGAAAGCGCCGACTTCAACAATACACCATCAGAGCATTCAAACCTGAGCTCTCGTGCATGCTAGCTGCTTAATTTACCACTACGCTGAGATGAGAATAATCAGGCATCTGAAGGCAAGGCATCAAGCATTGTACTTTCAACAGATATTACCAAAAGATTCAAACCTTTGATTCCTATATGCTAGCCATACATGTTAACACTGGGTTATGAATACAGTTTTAAAATATATTGAAAAAGTTTATACAGTTTTAAAATATATTGAAAAAGTTTATACAGTTTTTAAAATATATTGAAAAAGTTTATACAGTTTTTTAAAATATATTGAAAAAGTTTATACAGTTTTAAAATATATATATTATTTTTTCCAACGAATAATTATTATTTTTTTTTTGCAAATGGATGTATTTATGGCACTTGGATATTAATACATTTTTAGTTAAACTCAATTTTTAACATATATATGTAATAAATAAAGGAAATATTAATTACAGGGTTTACAAATAAGCATTAGGATTCAAGTTTAAAAAAATGTAACTTTTTTCTTTGAAATAGTAAAGCTGGCAGATTTTAAAACAAAATCATTAGAAATTTTTGTGGAATGTGGATCAGTTTAATTGAAATTTATTTCATTACTATGAAATACGATTTTTTTTTTTTCAAAAAGTTTACTAATAATTTTTTGTTATGTAATTTTTTATACAAATACAATTCTCTACTATATTTTTGGATATGATAATATGAAACTGGGGTGGCATTTCAAAGTTTTGTGCCGCGTCTGAAATAGAATTGAGATCTTCTCAGATGAGGTTCCTCATATTCAATTTTATTGAGTTTCCTCCATTCAGATGCATTGTGAAAAGAATGAAGCCATTTTTTTTTTCAATCTCTGCTGTGACTTTACCAAAATATTTTGATCAAATTCAATACCTTGATGATCATTAAAGTCAAATTATTTAAAATGGAATTAATAGTAAGGTGACAATTCATTACAATGAAAAAATAATTTAGCGTAACTAAACGTTAATTCAGCTTGAAAAAAGTAGTAATTAATACACGAAGTTGAAAAGTAGAGTTAAGCAATTTCGAAGATTTTTATCATTAATTGATTATATATTTAATCCCTCGGCTTTTGGGAAAATTCTATCAAATTAATAATAAAATAGTTATGTTAGTAGTGAACACAATATAATAATTTTTAAAGAATTTTTTTTTTGTCGTTTTTATGTTGAAACATATTTAGCATTAATCAGTATTTGTATATTTTTTTCCTTATTTTTTTTTGTATTTAATTTTAGAATTTCGTTGCAACTTTTGTTGTGTTTCGTTTATAATAATATATTCTTTTGATACTTTATGAATATTCATTTTTACGAATAAAAATTTTTCATAATTACCAGTTGAATTTTTATAACAGGTTTATAAACTATTTTTGGTGATCATTTGAAAAAAATTACAGAAAACATTTACATAAAAATTAGTCTTCAAGTTAATTTATAAATTATTTAAAACTACAGAGTGTTTATAATGTTCCAATTTTGTAAAATTAACGAAATATTCCCTTTTAAATAAAAGCATGATTCTTTAAATATGATTAAGCAAATTTTCATATACAGTTTAAAATATTTCTTATTACTTGTAGAAATAAATCCTTATTATAATAGAATTAAAATAATTAAAGTTGTAAAACTTTTCTAGCCAAAAAATACATAAGAACAAAATTTTTTCTATACGGAAATAAATCACAATTGAATATTCTAAATAATATTAAGATAAAAAGATGATTTATTTCACAAATAAACATTTAATACACACTAAAGCTATCCAGAAATAATTTTTTTTTTTTAAATTATTACAAGATAACATCATACATAGTGTCTCACAAGAGTTCTTACATATACAGAGTTTTCATAAACAACAGAGTTTTGACAGAGTTTTCATAAACAACAGAGTGTTCCAACAGAGTTTTGTAATAATTCTAAAAAAGGAAGTAAGGACAATTAAAAATTTCAAGCGATTACAACGTGAAAATAGCTTCAATTCATTCCAAATATTAAAGTATGATTTATCAGATAAAATATTATTTATTCTCTATTTTAAAAAATATAGTATTTATTTAAAAATATTCTTTCATTAAATCTCACAAAAGTTTTCACATTAAATATGTCTGCGCTAAATGGATTTTTAATATAATTTAGAATTCTCTTCAGATAAAACATATATTAAATAAAATCGTATGCTTAAAAAAATTCCATTGTTTTAATCATGTAATTATTTGTATAATTAGATTATAGATCAGTCAAACGTAATTAATTAGAAATTCACAGATTAATTATTAATTGTCCCTTGAGAATATTATAGATTCAAAAAAATTCTCAAACAATTAGTTTAAAGGATTCTACTTTTTTCTATCATAAGACGTTATAAAAAAGCATAGTAGATTAAGTAGTCAATCAAGATTCGAGAGAAAAAAAAAGCTTTTAATGAAATGAAATTAATTAACATTAAAAAATAAACGTAAATTAAAACTTTGTTTCAATTCTGTTAGGAGTTTTGTAACCATGTTGTTTATTATGAGTAAGTACAAAAAAAGTTCAAAGAATAATTCGATGAGGAATATGGGTGAGAGTTACAAGAAAAAAGCTCTTCATTGGAGTATAGAACTGAAGACTTAGAAATTCATATGCTAAAAACATGAAAAAAGGTTTCTTACAGCGTTATATTTGCTTATGAAAACAAATTTAAGTCATTCACTGTTAGAGAGGGCATAATGGTACTTAGAAACCGGAAAAAGAGAATTTCAAAAAGAACTTACTTTCATTCGCAACCATGGTGTTGAAGGAATTATTATGGATTCATGTCGCTTGTTGAAGTAGATAAGTTCAAATTCATAACACCATGAATAAGTATAAGTATATTGATATCTTAAAGTAAATTTTAAGACAATATCAGCGTCAGTCAACAGAATCCTTTATAGTTGTATAATAATAATAATGATCCTAACCATAGTGTCTCGAATGTATAATTGTAGCTGGTTAGTTATTAAAATGCTTTCTCAATCACCAAAGGGGAACCTAGAGATTCTGGTTTGGTTTGTCGCTCTAGAGTAACGCACACTTTAGTCTAATTAGACTGGGACGTACAGTTTAAGGTCAATTCGGAACCACTCAAACATCCATGCCACCGCTAGAATCCGAACCTTAAGCTCATGATACCACAGGGCAGAGAGCTACCCATCAGGGAGCATAATTAGGAAAACCTAGAAACCTAGTGTAGCGTAATTAGGTATAATTTAAAGACTATTTTCGAAAAATGAACATTTCTTCAAAATAGGAACTAAAATCTGCAACACACAACAAAAAATAAAACAAAAAAGCGTCGAATTCATTAAAATAATCGTAACGATTAGAGAGTGTTCTGAAAACTCTCAGATATCCAACTAAGTATTAAAATGCAAAACAATCAAAAGAAAATGAAAAACATGCCCTTACAAAATTAAAAAACATACATAAATATACATTATTTATTTTAATTACTTTTTTTTATCTAAACAATATGTGTAAATAGCACTCCTATTCTAAAATTCTTGCGAATCATTGTATTCAAAGCAAAGTAAAATTATAAATAACATGTATCTCATAAATAATAGTAAATATGGCGTAGAAAAACACAAATCAATTAAACTTTTATTTAAATGAACGATTGGTGTTTAACTCTATGGTAGAAGCACGAATTGTGGAAAGATCTTTTTTCCTGCGGTTACTCCACAATTTCCATTTGACAGAACGTGTCATCCACAAAAATCACAGTTTTCGCCAAATGTCGTCTTCAAAACACTTCCTTTATAGCAGTTAAGAGTTTAAGAGTTTTGCCTTGCTGAATACAGACAGGATTTACAGTGAAATCTGCTTCGTAAATTAAATATGATCTCATTCTACAAAAACCATTTTAAGAATGGATTTTTCATGCCCGTTTTAACTTTGAGGATCATGATTTAGAATCTGGATTTTCAGATGCGAGCTCGACAGCCATTTCATCTACTTATAATACATATTCAGCCGTTATAATGATATTGCCACCGTTTTTTCTGTTTTAAAATGAAACAGTTATGCTGTTTTTATATGATGAAAGAAAGGATAAACTTGAAAAATTAATGGAAAATTTTCTTTTTTTTTTTAGATTTTTAAAAAACTTTTATGTAGTTAAATGAGTTAACATATTTAATGGATTATTAAATATTTTAGAATCAGGATTATTATTTCGAAAATGTTTTAAATAATTAAGAAAGAAAGCAACGTAACATAAAATTCAATTTTTTTTGAAAATTATAAAATACAAATCCATTGTCGATTTTAGTATAGTTTATCTAAATTTTTTTTTTTTTTTTTAACATTGGTAGATTTAATGCTTAGAGTTGAATATCTCTCTTTTATATACGAGTAAATTAAAAAAACAACTGAATAATCGGTCGAATTTCGAAGTACGATCCACAGTATGCTATAAAAAATTATCTTAAGTCCAAAAACGACTATTCTCTAAATTAATTTATAACTTCGTTTTAAATCTATATTTTAATATTAATTTTTGTAGTATTTCAATAATTATTTTTTTTGGTTTATTTAAGAGATACAGTTTGAAATTTTTTTTTTTTTTACTTTTAATATTTATTACAAATTATTCTACTGATGAATTTTTGAAATACACATTTTCTTCAGTTATTTTTAAGGCTTACAGCAAAAACTTAATTTTAGTACTACCTAAAAAAACAACCAATCTATTTTGCAGGAAACTGTGTTTTGCTTAAATTAAAGATTTACCTTATATTAGAATGCCTGATTTCTTTAACGAAAATGTTTTAAGATTAATCGACTATTATATATATACATATATACCCCTAAAGAAAGCAACACATGAATACAAAAGCCAAAGACGGTCTGAGAAGGCACAAACTGGAAAGGTGACCATTCTGTACAACCACATCCACAACATACTATGTTTTCTACACGCAAACTGTATAACGAAACTATCATAGAACACACACACACACACAAAGAACAAAATACAAAAACCAAAGAAAGACTGAGAAGGGACTAACTAGAAACGCGATCATTCTGTACAACCAAATCCACAACAATGTTCTCTACACGCAAATTATATAACAAAACTATCTTAGAACACACATACATTCTGTATTGCAAAAGTATATAAGTACTGAAGTGACAAAAGTCATGGGATACCTCTTAATATCGTGTCGGCCCTCCTTTCGCATGGCGAAGTGCAGCAACTCGACGTGGCATGGACTCAACAAGTCGTTGGAAGTCTTCTGCAGGAATATTGAGCCATGCTGTCTCGATAGACGACCATAATTGTGAAAGCGTTGATGATGCAGGCTTTGGGCACGAACAGACCTCTCGATGATGTCCCATAAATGCTGGATGGGATTCGTGTCGGGCGATCTAGGTGGCCAGATCATTCGTTGGAATTCTCCAGAATGTTCAACCCAATCGCGAACAGTTGTGACCCGGTGAGATGTCGCATTGTCATCCATAAAAATCCCATCGTTGTTTGGGTACATGAAGTCCATGAATGGCTGCAAGTGATCTCCAAGTAGCTGAACATAAGCATTTCCAGTCAATGTTCGGTCCAGTCGCACCAGAGGACCAAGTCCATGCCATGAAAAACAGCCCACACCATTACGGAGCCACCACCAGCTTGAACAGTGCCTTGCTGACAGTTTGGGTCCATGGCTTCGTGGGAACTGCGCCACACTCGAACCCTTCCATCAGCTCTTACCAACTGAAATCGTGACTCATCGGACCAGGCCACGGTTTTCCATTCATCTAGGGACCAACCGATATGCTCACGTGCCCACGAGAGTCGCTGCAAGCGATGTCGTTCTGTCAGTAAAGGCACTCGAGTCGGTCTTCTGCTGGAATAGCCCAAGAAAGCCAAATTTCTCCGCACAGTTCTAACAGACAAGTCCCTTGTACGTCCCACATTGATTTCTGCGGTTATTTGACGCAGTGTTGCTTGTCTGTTGGAATTTACGACGCTTTGCAGACGTCGCCGGTCTCGGTCGTTAAGTGCAGGCGGTCGACCACTGCGCTGTCCATGGTGGGATGTTATGCCTGAAATTTTCATACTCGGCACACTCTTGACACAGTGGATCTGGGAATGTTGAATTCCCTAACGATTTCCGAAATGGCATGACCCATGCGTCTAGCTCCAACTAACATTCCGCGTTCAAAAGTCTGTTAATTCCCGTCGTGCGGTCATCATCACGTCAAAATCTCTTCACATGAATAACTTGAACAGAAATGAAAGCTCTGCGAAAGCACTGCGCATTTATATCTGTTCTACGCGATGCTACTGCCATCTGAAAATTTGCATATTGCTATCCCATGACTTTTGTCACTTCAGTGTATATGCAAAAGATAAAAACTACATAACATGCAAAAGCACAAGAAGAGAATGGACAAAGGACCTGTTCCAAACAACCAGTTTGTCTAATAAAGCCACAATAGCATACGTTTTCATAGCTTTATTTTCATGTCCTTTATAATAAGTCCACAAAATAACCCACCTAGCAAATAAAAAAAAAGAAGAAAATAATAAGTGAATCTATTCATAATCAGAAGTTCGTTTAAGCTGATGTAACGAAACTGAAAATTACTAGACGACACACAAACATGAAGAGAAAAGCGTGCAAAAATAAATGAAGTTCTATATACATTATGCAAATATGCATAGTGAAAAGCTGTCCATGGGATGAAAAAAAAAAAGAACCATATGAAGCAAATTACAATATTTTGAAGATAGTTTTATCAAGCAACATGTACCCTCAGGACATTATAAACCATAGCACTAGACACCGTACCAGACACCTAGACATCGCTAAATAACTACGTCCAAGCCAAAGTAAATATAGCAACGAATTTCTATAGCGAATGTTATATATGTATGTATATATATATAGATAATGTATGTTTGTGTATAAGAAGTTTTAAATAAGACAATTATATTTAACAATGTAGTATGTAAACCATCATTTAATCTTGTTATAGTTGCAAATTCAGCACTCTTCTTTACTCATTAAACTAATTACATAAAGAAGGATCAAATTTTTTCTTGTGATGAATTTTTTTAAATATTCTATGAACAATAGCACAATAATAAATAAATACATAAATATCACAAAAATAAAAAGTACAGGAGGAAGGAAAGTATGTTATGAATTAGGTTATCATAAAAAAAATATTCTAGTTTTTCGTTACGTTTTATAAGCAAATTTCACAAGCCACTTTGCATAAAGATTTTTTGATTCAAAGGACATAATTTTAACTTTTTAAATGAATAATTTCTCTGTGGCAATTGGAGACAGTATTTTTTTAAATTTTTACTGGTGATTAATTTATCTCAATCCAAAAACTACACGACTTATTTTTTTTTGAAAATAAAATAAAAAAAAAAAATTGAATTTGTTAATTTTTAGTTCCAAGATAAGAGATATATTTTTTCAGATTTTGATGCTAAACTTAACAAGATATTCCAAAGAATTTTTTTTCATCCAACTCTAAAGAAACTTAGAATTTAATTGGAGGAACTTTGGTCAAAAGTGAAAAATTCAAATCTATTAAAAGGGGGAAACGAGCCTGTTTAATTTTCCGAACCAATTACCCAGAGTTAGAAATCCGTGTTTAACCAAAAAAGAAAAAAAAAAGAATAAAGTACATTTAATTTAAAAATCGGGGTAAAGAATTAGTCTTTCCTACCAAAAGGAAGCGTCAGGCATTAATTACTCGACTTCAAAGCTTTCCTACGCATCAATTGCACCTTTTAAAGCTTTGACTGCACATTCTGTGATTCAAAGCATTTTTACACTAGTTGTGTGTGTGTGCTAAGACACAAGCTGTTTAATTCACCATCAATATTTAATAAAAACTTGACTTGGGTCAGTGATTTAATAAATTAAGTAGAAAAATTAAATTCAGCTCGAGTCACTCGAATTGAGAAATTTAACAGAAATTGAGAAATTTAACAGTTAAATGTAAAAGCAAAATAATCTTTCTTTTTCTTAGTGAAATAAGTGAATAACTTATTTGCTTAGTAGAGTTTCTACAATTTGTGTAAAAGGTTCATTTGATTTGATATTTATACTCGCTTATTGACTGTTTTACCTTGAATTATACAATAATAGTCGGGGGAAAAAAGATAATAATTTACAAATTCGTAAGTCGAAATAAAGATTGTCATAATCTTCTAGATTTATATCACTTTAAGGAAATAAACAGATAGAAAAATTTGAAAAAAAAAGAAAGAATAAAATTAACATTCAATATAAAACACGCTTTTATTCACGCAATGTTCCAATGATGATTCAATTCCGTCTAATGATGATTCAATCCAATTTCGTCAATTCCGTCCAATATGATAAAATGTGAATAAAAAAATGTGACAATAGTAAAATGAAATTAAAGTATATGAGGATGGAATTGCAGTTTTTCCACGAAGTCATAATTTCATTTGCTGATTTGGCATGTTGCATGAAGAAACTTGGCTGCGCAAGCAGCCGCTACATAATTTCATTTAGTACTAATTGTATTTTTCAGGTTAATAATTTATGGTATGTAGCGACTTGGCTGGTTAGTATATTTCGCGAATTTATGGGCTGATGTTTAAAAACAGAATTGTTTCCCTGATTGCAGAAGCTATGCTTTATTTTTTTGAAAATGCGATAATATTTTTATTGTTTCAAATATTATTAAACTACAAAAATAATATTAAAAAAATTTTCTGTACTGAAACAATTCATTCAGCCAGTTTGCAAGAGGACAGGAACTGATTCCGTTGGTGGCATGCTACAGGTATTTATTTGAAAAGCAGGTTGACTCGAGATTATGATTGTGTCGTATCGGTAGTATTATTAGAGTTTTCAGGGTTTTCTTACATGCAACTAACAAACGTGCAAAAGTTATTTGTGATAGTTATTTCGGAAGGCAATATTTTCTCCATACTTTTCTAGGCAAGATGATAATAAAAATGTCATATCCATCATCATGAAATGTTAAAAGTGATATTTATTTTTTAAAAAATTTAATAATATTTCTATTGTTTCAAAAGCTATTAAATTTCAAAAATAAAATTAAAATAAATTATCTGTACTCAAACAATTCGTTATATTTTAAAATATTCTCGTTAGTCGGTTATTTTGAAGCATTATAAAGTTTGAAATAATGTAAAAAATAGTTTGTATTTCGGAAACTTTTTGAGGAAAAAAAATCGTAAATGGATTAGAGGATTACTAAAAGAACGAAGTGGGTGCGAACTATCCAGATATTCATCCAATAGGTGTTTGTTCCAATTAGTATAATTCTTGGGACAACAATGATCTACTGATATTAATATTTATGCGCTGACATTTAAAAGTATAAATATTTCTCTGATTGAAAAAAAAAATATTTTATGATTTTAAAATAAAATATCTCAATTATTATAATAAAATAAAACTATTTGATTCTTTTAAATTACAAAAATTGTGTTTACGGATGAAAATGAATAAAATAACAAATGAACGTTTGAAATGATGGACAAAGTCGTTTGTTTAATCTCATTTATATTTTTGTTCTACTTATTTATTTTCCGCTTATACCATTTTCGAAAATACTACAAATTCAGAATAGTACAAATATACCAGGAAATACCACTATAAGTGATATTAAATACCAGAAATACCCTTATTTCTTTTAATTTAAAATCATGTTCCTTCAAAAATCATCATGACATCTGTCACATATGACAAACCATCATGAATTTACGAATTTTTGAGCTTTTTAGTTATTTGACTATAATTTATCATTCATTATCACGCTCTTTTATTTGCATAACATTTGGATAAATTGTGATAAAGCAGCTTGTTCCAGCATAAATCTCAAAGCACCTATTCAATTCAATTCAAGCCAAGTCAAGTCGTTTATATTTTCTTATTTTTTTTAAAAGCAGCAATCAGAAAAAAGGATTTATAGGGATCGTTAAAAAAGAAGAAAGATTAAACAAATTATTTTATTTAAAGTCTTTACTTCCAATATCATCTTCAGCACTACTAAATGATTTTAATTATGCTAATGGCTGTGGATTATCAAGCGTTCTATTAAATTTAACCGGGAATACGTGAAATCTCATCCGCCTCTTGATGATTTAGAATGATTTATAATTCAATAATGCAAACGCGTAAATGCTGTTGAAGCTGTCCTTCTAAATATTATTGCGAATTTCAGAGTATAGTTTTAAATATTTATTCTTTCCAATTAATTTGTAAATGAACTTGATTTAGCATTGAAGAGGCCATTAAAATTTTATTAGAGCCTATTTTTGTTTATAAACAACCCCTCTATAAATAGTTGCAATCATCTCTAAAGCTGAAAAATGTGTGAACATTTGACGAATTTATAATTTAAAATTACGGTATGCTAAGTACTTTTTAATTTGTCGCAAATTTTGTAACTAAAAAAAGCGAAAATTACAAAATTTTATAAATATTAAAAAGACATCAACCTAGAGGTATACTGATTTATTTATTTGTACTCATATAACGATATTTTAATAAAAATAATTTAATAATTTAAAGAATACATGATTCATTTTTCAAAATATTCTACTGCATTAATTTGTTTGCATGTCTCTTTACGTTCTCCAAATTATTCAAAAGTATTTTTTAAATGACTACACATTTAATTTTTGAATTTGTTGACATTTTGATTGATTGGAAAATTCCATTTTATTATTTTAAAAATAAAATAGTCACATTATTTTAATAAAATAAAACTATTTGATTTTATCAAATCACAAAATATTGTGTGTGTATGAAAACGAACAATCAAACGAGGAACTTACAAAAATGATTTTTATATATATTTAAATTCGTTTCGTTGATCGATTATTTAAAAATATTTTAAATATTTTTTGAAATGAAGGAAAAATCGTTTATTTCATCTCATTTTTGTGTCTATTCTGCTTATTTCTTTTCTTTTGGTTGAAAGAAATACCATATTCAGAAATACCACAAATTCAGAATACTACAAATATACCAGAAATATCAATATCAGTGGTATTAAATACCAGAAATACCACTATTTCTTTAATTTAAAATCATGTTCCTTCAAAAATCATCATGACATCTGTCCCATATGACAGATCATCATTTTAAGAACTTTTTTAAGAATTTGATTATTTTTAGTGGTATTGATTATATTATTTATCGTGGTATTATCGTATTAGTATTATTTATTTATCGTATTATTATACTCTTTTTATTTGCATAACATTTGGATAAATTCAGATAAAGCAGTTTGTGAAAGTATAAATCTCAAAGCAATTATACAAGTCAAGTTAAGTCGTTTGTATTTACTTATTTTTTTCATTGCGAGTATAAATCTCGAAGAAACCAATTCAAGTCAAGTCCTTTGCATTTTTTCATTTTTTCAGCAATAATCAGAAAAAGGATTTATAGGGATCATTAAAAAGAAGAAAGATTAAACAAATTATTTTCTTTGAAGTCTTTACTTCCAATATTATCTTGAGCGCTACTAAATGATTTTAATTATGCTAATGACTGTGGATTATCAAGCGTTCTATTAAATTTAACCGTGAATACGTGAAATCTCATCCGCCTCTTGATGATTTAGAATAATTTATAATTCAGTAATGCAAACACGTAAACGCTCTGCTACAGCTGCTCTTCTAAATATTATTGCGAATTTCAGAGTATAAAGCTTTAAATATTTAGCATCGAATAGACCATTAAGATTTTATAAGAACCCCTCTATAAATAGTTGCAATAATCTCTAAAACGGAAAAATTTGTGAACATTCGGCGAATTTATAATTGGAAATTACGGTTCATTAAGTACTTTTAAATTCGTCGCCAAACTTTGTAACTAAAATAAAGAGAAAATTACAAAATTCTATGAATATTGAAAGGACATCAATCTAGAGGTATACTGGAGTATTTATTTGTAGTCATATAAAGATATTAAATTAAATTATTTTAATTATTTAAAGAAAGCTTCGAACGAAGCATTTTTTAAATGGCAACACATGTCTGTTGAAGTTTTTTTTTTTTACCTTTTATTGAAATAAAAAGCAATTCCATTCCATTAATTCATTTTAGTTAACAAAAAAATACAGATAAATTTTTTTGTTATCTATTCTAAAATCTTGTAGAACATTTTTTTAAAATTTATAATAACGGATGACCTTTTTATTCTCAGAAAAAAAAATGGAAGACTGAAATGAATAAAAATCGAAACATTAAAAAAAAAAAAAAAGATTGTTATCCTGATGATGATGATAGCCAGCCATTGATTAGACATGCTGAGCTCGCAAAATTCAAGAACTTCCATGTATGCTTAAAGGCTTATGTAATAATATCTCCAAAACTATTACTTCGATTATTATAACAGATTAAATCATACGTACGCGATTTATCTTAGTACCATTCAAATTTATTAATCTAAATTATCACTCACTCGCATTCCAGTGGTAGTATGCATCAGCGCAAGGGGACACAAACTGGATTCCACTCGTAGTATGCTATAGTCTCTTATTTTAAAGCAGATTCACTCAATGATTGTGTCGTATCGGCAGTATAGTATGTTTAGAGGTTTCAGGATTTTTTGTTTGCAATTAACAAATGTGCAAAATTTATTGGGAAAGTTATTCCGGAAGGCAATACTTCCTCCATATTTTTTCTAAGGAAGATGATAATACCAGTGTCATGTCAATTATCATGAAATGTCAAAAGTGCTATTTCTGTTTTAAGAATGTTCTATTGTTTCAAAAACTATTAAATTACAAAAACAAAACTAACAAAAATTATCTGTACTGAAATAATTCCTTATATTTTTAAATCTTTTCGTTAGTTGGTTATTTTGAAGCAATTTTGCTTGTGATTGAAAATGAATGGAAAAACAAAAACCGATGAACCTACAAAAATGATTTTCTTATTTAAATTTAAAATCGTTTCATTGATCAATTATTTTGAAACATATTAATACGAGGTCTTCAATTTTTCTTTTCTTTTTAATAAATGACGATAGGTCTCGTGTTTCACTTATGAATGTTACGAATGCTCCACTGATAAGAGGAAGTAGCTTCAGTTAGCATTTTTAAGTGTAACTTATCCACATTTGTGTTTTTTGCAACATTGATGATCAAAATTAACTCTTATCTTATTTCACTTCTTATTTAATCCAATTTTTTTTTTACGGAACACGCCAAATGTTATTTTTACAGTAACCGATTATTTTTACTTGAACGTAAGTTTCTATCTTAACGTCTCAATTCAAATGTTTTATTTAAATTAGAAAATGAAAACTAAGTGAAATCCTTTCATAGTTTATTGCAGTTGGTATGACATTTTCATTTTTCATAATCCGTAATCACTTTTCTTTATAAAATTAGTTTATAAAGATGCACTACGCATTAGCGATGAATAGTAAAAGCTGCAAGTTATGTTTTATGCTAATGAGAAGAACAATTTTCTTCCCAAGAGAAAGCATGTTAAAACGCTAATATTCTTTGTAAATTTCTACTTCACAGCTTGAAATCAGAGATAGAATGAGAAGTCATCCTATTTAAATGTTTACTTCCATTAGGACTGACTTAATTATCATTATTTTTCGCTCCAAGTATCTTTGAATTAAAATAAGTGCAAATCCTTCACAGTAATTTATCATAATATAAAAAAAAATGTAGGAGCTACATTATTCCGATTTTAAAGGAAAGGATTTCTTAATTTGTTTTAATTTTAATCTGAATACTCTTTGAGCATTATTTCTTATTAATATTTATTTAGGTATTCCTTTCAGATGTTGAATTAGCACGAAGATTGGCGATTATAAAATTAAAAAAAAAAAAAAGAACAAACAGAATTAAGGGGCCTGATTGGCCGAGTGGCTAGCACTCTGGTGCTCGGTACCACAGGTTTCGGGTTCGAGTCCTGATGGTGCAATGGATGTTTGTAGTGGTTCGGAATCCACTTTAAATCGTAGCTCCCGGTCTAATAGGATCGTAGAGCATTGCGGGGGAATTGTTACTCCGCGGCCGTGTCTTATCTTCAAGTTACACGCGCCCCTGGGTAATGCAAACTGAGTAACGTTTGAGCAGCGCTTACCTTAAGGCATCCAAGACAGCTGTCTAAGTGTTTGCCAGCTGCATTAGAAGAAAAAAAATATATACATAATTAGTTATTGCATTGCATAATTGTTAAGGATATCATAAATTATATAAAGTCAAAGCGAATTCAATGGCAAGGACACATAATGCACGATAGCAGTGGCACAAAGAAGTTTTTCAAGGGGAAGTGTCAGGCCCCAAGAAAAAAAAAAATGGAAGGCAAAAAAAAAAAAAAAAAAAAGGAGGTGGGTTGATGAAATGGAAAATTATCTGAAGAACCTTAACCTTAACTTAACTTACTACAGCTCGAGACAGACGATTTTGGAGTCGTATTGTTAGGGAGCCGTGGTCCAACATGGATTGTAGTGCCAGGGAGTTAGTCAGCAGAATTAATTAACTTAGGTGATTGTAGGCATTTTATACTTGTTTAATCGTTAATTGGGGGCCTGATAACCGAGTGACTAACGATTTGTCGCTCGGTGTTACAGGTTCGACCTCCGGCGGTGCCATGGATGTTTGTAGTGATTCAGAATCCCCTTTAAACAGTATGTCCCGGTCTAATATGTCTGTAGAGCATTGGGCGTAGGATTGACACCCCTATCCCGTAAAAAGAAAACATCTTCCTAAAAGGCAGAAGGCTTTGGCTCACCATGGGGTTGTTGCGCCAATGAAGAACTTTTAATTGTTACTTTCCTTGTTAAATGTTTTATTACTAATTAAGCCATTAAAACTTTTCATACTAAGCACCCTAGATTTATAGAAAAAAATTGGGAAAAAATAGAAAACTTTGAAATATAACGTTTTCGCTAACATACAATGAAATTGAAAAAATTAATAGACTTCGATTGTGATTTCTTCGTTGCTCGTAATATGTATATTTTTTATGCCATGGATTAACAATTGAATGGAATAAAACATAAAGTTATGCAATTAATAGCAGCTGTGATACATTGTATGATTTCCTGCAAATTAGTATAGTTTTTCACATAAAGTACACATGAAAAATCTAATGAAATTAAATATGGAAAGTATCCAAGTATATTTTTAGAATTACATATCTCAGATTCTGACCAGTATATGAGTGGAAATTGATAATATGTTCAACGTACTACAAGCAACAAGGGATCTCGCATCGAAATTTATAAACTTTGTAGTTACATTGTAAGTTTTGTATTTCTCCAGGGTGCCATTGAAAGACTGAATGATATGAAATAAAAATAACTTAAGGATAAAAATAGAGCCTCTTCCCTGAAGACAGTCGATTGATCCCAGTTCTTTCAAAATTTATTTTGTTGTACTTGTACTTTTGTGGTACTACTTTTGTACTTTTATACTTGTTGTTGATATCTTTTATTCTATAACAAAACTAAATTTTTATCCTATCAGGCAATAACTATGGATTACAAGGCATGCCATTTTCTAATATTACATATTTGACTTGCTATTTATCTAGATTGGTAAATTGTAATGGATTTAAATGAAATTGTAGCCAGAATGAATCGCACCCTACTTTATTATACTGGTGTAAAAAAAAAAACGTTTAATTTATTTTTAACCCGGAAATTTTTGAAAACTTTTCCAGCCAAATTACTAAATGATGAAAGTATTGCTAAAAAACCTTTCATTTTAAAATTATTAAGTTATTCTAATTAAAAATACTGGCGTTCGGTGCCCCAGGTTTCGAGTTCGAGTCCCGGTAGTGCCATGGATATTTGTAGTGGTTCAGAATTCAGTTTAAACGATAGCCTTTAGTTTAATATGACTGTAGAGCGTTGGGCGTAAGGCTGACAACTCTAGCCAGTAAAAAGAAAAACATCTCCTGTCTCGAAATCTTCCATTAGGTAGACGGCCTTGACCTACTATGAGGCTGTTGCGTCAATGAAGAAAAATTAAAAAAATGCTAAAACCAACTCTTAACATTTTTTTTTTGTTCTGTTTTTTTTTTGTTTTTTTTTCTGTTCGGGTTTGTTTTGTTTCAGCTTTTTTTTTTTTGTTCAGTTCGAACCCAGTTCGGTTTGCTATAAATGGTTCAGAATCCACTTTAAAATGTAGATCTTGGCCTAATATAACTATAGAATGTTAGGTTAGCGCTGTCAACCCCACTACGTAAAAAGAAGACATCTCCTGCCAATAGGCAGACGGCCTTGATCCACCATGGGGCTGTTGCCCCAATGAAGAGGAATTAAAAAATGTTAAAACAACTTGTTAACCTTTTTTTGAAACATAATTAGTTCCTAACGACAGCATTATTATAATTGATTAGAACACGATATGACACACTTCATGCATTTTAATATCATATATGGGTCATATAAACTAGTTCTTTTAAAATGAAATATTTTGATGGTAATCTTTTTTTTTTTTTTTTGTTCTGCAAATACATACGAATGAGACTTTATGGATTACTGACTTTTCAGGAAAAAAATATTTAATTAACTGAATGTATTTTAAATCACCTTATTATCTAAACATTAAAACTATCATTAAAAACATTTTTTGTTTAATTTTGTACAGCTTCAATTAACTTAAGTAAGAGAGTTAACGTATATTGAAATAACGAGACTAAGAAATAGTGATTTCATTAATGCTAACCATTAGTCTCTCTTCTCTTAATAAGTATTTTTTTTTTCAAGATTCTGCATAATCACTTCCCCCAAAACGCCTAATCTATTATGGAAAGAAAGCCCTGCATTATCATTAAATTAGATGAAACATTTAAGTGAGCATAGTTTTTAAAACTTCGAAAAGAATTTTAAATCTTACAGAAATTGGCTGCATACTAATGTAAGTAAATGTTCATTAACATTATTGTTTCGGATTTTTTTTTTTCATTAAAATAAAAATGTTTTAATTTATAAGAAATCTTCAATATAAAAAACTCATTTATCCTTTATTATAATATAATTTCGAAATCATTATTAATTTAAGATAATTTTGGAATTCCAATGATGTCAGAAAATATGTAGTTATACATTTTTAGATGACAAAAATATAAATTATTTTGTTATTAATATAAAAATTATTTATTATTTACAAATTTTATTTTTATTATTTTATTTTTAATTATTTTATAATTATTAAAATATAAATTATTTTATTGTTAATGTTTTTTTTTCAAACAATATTTTTTGTAATAATACATTGTTTTTGTATTGAAAATTTATCATCTTCACCACAATGCCATTTTTAATGAACGAGTTTTGTAAGCCGAAATTAAGGAAATAAGCCAATTATATAAAATAATTATTTACAATACGTTAAATTAAAAAAATATATTATTATTAAATTATTAAATAAACTGAAGCTTTAGATTTTAAAAATATTATTCAATATAAAACTAAAAAATTACATTCCATTAACTGCCCGACTCATGGCTCTATGGCAACCAGCGTCGCTGGTGAGCATTAGGGCTACTACTACTACACCACACCACACCACATCCCTGTTCCCAGAGCTGAGTTACCCCTATACAGTTTTGGAAATGATGTTGGTGAGAAGTCTGACTGAGCTCTGTGGTACTACGGTCATATAAGACCAGGATCTACGGTTTAAAGTGGATTACGAAATACAAACATACATGATACCGCAGGGATTCGAAACCGAAACTTGTGACACCGAGCACCATAGTTTGGCCATTCAGGCCACAAGAGCCAAATTAGAGCTGAGGCTCAATCCGCTGGCGGCTTTGTTGTAGACACTGTTTTAAAAAACAAGACTCGGTGGCTTTTGGAAGGTTCAGCATCTTGCCTTGTTTTAATCGGTAAACTATCTGGTGGGAGTTTTCCGTGTTTTCTCCAATATGATACGAAAATACGAGGAAGGGGGGTAGTTTCCCATAAAAGTCTACCCGGAAGGCATTGTCCCCCTTCTTCATTGACACGGAGCCAAGTCAGAATTTAATATATGGATGCTCCATCACAACAGAAGTTGTTAGCTTTCCCTCCTTCCATGAGACCGCACGTGTTCATGGACTTGGTTTAAAATGTTGCTATCGACCGGACCAAGTGGGATAAGAAAAAAAAAATATTACAACAACATCTTTTATACCACGACAAATATTATTAGAGTTTATATTTTCTAACGTATTGTTACTTGCACGAAGCGCAGACGTAATTTGTCTGGGTTTATTAAAAAAAAACCACTTGCAGTCGTCCTGAGGTGGTCTCTTTTGTGTGTATAAAGCGAATTTACATTTCCTAGACGAATGATTTATAACAATACGAACTCATTTCTGGTTATATGATTGCTATTGTGTAAATAAGACAATTTTTTTATAAGATTGAAAATAACATGCAAAATATATGCATAAAAAAACAGAAATACAATGTTGTAAGTATCAAGTTAAGTAAAAAGAGAATATCTGCAGCTATGTGAGAAATGTGATAAATGAATTCATGTATATATTAAATTATGAATATATATGCATAATAATAAATATATCTTCTTACGTATTTTGTCAAAATTAAAAAAAATAAATGAAGGATGATTTTTTTAAAAACTTATTTGTAAAGGTTTGAAGCATTTATTATTGTGATGCAAATTCAATGAAAATTTACAAAGGAATTTTCATACCAGATATAAGTTTATTATAAAAATTTTCATTTTGAATCATCTGTGAATATAAGCATTCAAACCATCGTATTCCTCAAACACTTTAGTGCAAGAATACCTTTTTTAAATGTGTCAGAATCTCAGAAACGCATGTTTGTAATGTTTAATTCGATATAAATAGATTTACAATAAAATCATTCATTTTTAATTGACATATTTAGAATCCGTTAAATGAACGAATAATATTTCTAAACCGTGCTAAAATCATTTAATGATAGGATAAGATGTTTAATAAAACCCACTTGTAATCCAGTAATAAAATGTACCTTCCAACGAATCTCAGTAGTAGCGTGCATTAGACAGAGTTTCTATTCCTGTGGTGTTGTCAGTTACAATCACTGCTTTTGGAAATGAGGAGACTCGATGGCGATTGTGATTATATGTGTGAAGCATCTCGCATCCATCGAGTTGTGGGGTATAAATGTTATTTCACAAATGATACGCAAACGTGAGGCAGTATATAGTATATATAAATGTGAATATCCATATAGGTCCATTTTTCATTATCCGCCAGTACGTTGTTCGTGAAGGCGAAGGTTCGATTCCTTTTGGTGGATTGTATTGTAAATTGTGCATTTGAGTCGATTGCATTGAAAATAAATAGACTTAGTCATCTCACTAAGTAGTCTATGGGCTTTCTCATAAAGTTCTCTTTAAAGACGACACCGTTTAAGTATTAAGACGTTGACGTACCGAAATAACTTCTATTTTCATAAAAATGGCAATAAAAGTAAGTTCATGAAAAATAAAATTCAAATTTCCTTGCCTTGAACAAAATGTCCCAAATTTAAAAAAAATTGCTATTTAGTGAGCAGTTTTTATTATTATAATACTGACTATAATTATATATATTATAAAATTGACTATAATTCTATATATTATAAAATTCTATATATTATAAAATTGACTATAATTCTATATATTATAAAATTGACTATAATTCTATATATTATAAAATTGACTATAATTCTATATATTATAAAATTGACTATAATTCTATATATTATAAAATTGACTATAAAATTCTATATATTATAAAATTGACTATAATTCTATATATTATAAAATTGACTATAATTCTATATATTATAAAATTGACTATAATTCTATATATTATAAAATTGACTATAATTCCATATATTATAAAATTGACTATAATTATATATATTATAAAATTGACTATATTATATATATAAAATTGACTATAATTATGTATATTATAAAATTGACTATAATTATGTATATTATAAAATTGACTATAATTATGTATATTATAAAATTGACTATAATTAAAATTGACTATAATTATATTTAAAAATATTTTATGGCATAAATATATATACAGGTGGTTATCAAAATAATGGAAACTTCTAAGTTATAAGAAATCCTTTACTAGTAGGGCATAGGACCACCTTTGTCATGTAATACAGCTTGGATTAGCCTGGGAATCGAAACATAACAAGTGTTGAATAGTGTTTAGAGGTATTCTGACCCATTCTCCACATAGATATTGTGAAAGTTTCGGTACAGATGACAATGGAGGATATCGATTCCGGATTAGCGTCTCTAAAATAGACCATAACGATTCTATTATAATGAGGTCGGGGGAATGTGCTTGTTATGTTTCACTTCATCCTCGTATTCATCAAACCATGATTGGACATGTCCCGCTGCATGAATGGGAGCAATATTATTCTGGAAAATTCCACCTCTTGTAGTAAACGAAGTTCACATCATAGGATGGACCTGGTCGGCTAAAGCTTCCTATGTTTCTCCCTAGTGATCCTTCAGGGTTACGATTAGGCCAGCGGGAACCCGTGACGTGCTGCCCATACCATGACAGATCCACCTCCGTGCTTGACAGTTGGGAGGAGACGATCACGATCACACGCTTGTGCAGGTGTCCTCGAAACGTGCACCCGTTCTGTTGTCGAGAAAAGTGGGAAAGATGATTCGATTGGTAGCTGGTAGCTAAGACTGCATTTTAATGCCTACTAAGTGCACTCTTAAATTTAACCATAGGTGTTTCCATTATCTTGATAACCACCTGCATATATATACAGTAGAACTTCTTTAAGTCGAACCTCGATAAGTCGAAAACCTCCAAAACTCGAAAAAGTTTTGTTCCTTCCCTTCAAGCTCCAAAACCTCAATGACTCGAAATTAAACCCTCTATATGTGGAAATAATGAGTCAATCCCCACAAGCCATTTTGGTTTATATTTTCCCTTCGTAACTCGAAAAGAAAAATTGGACCTCTGTATCTCGAACATTAACAATGTTTGATTTTACAACGTTTACAATTCGACCATTTGAAACTAATTACCTGTATAGCTCGTAGAGAAATAAGTTACCGACTTTAAGGATTTGCCGACAATGCACGTCATTGTTTCTTAGAAAACAATGTATGAGTATACAGTAAATAGAATAACCAATTCGATGAAATATTCTTATTATTTATTTATTTTTTGAACTCTAATAAATAAACAAGCTTATTACCTCTGTAACTTGAATTTTTATTTATTTTTACCTCTCTAACTCAAAATAAGTTAGAAAGAATTTAAACCTCTACAAGTCGAATATTTCCTTATAAAATCCGCTTAAGTCGAAAACTCCCTTGTCTCCCTTGAAGTTCGACTTACAGAAGTTCTACTGTATATATATATATATATATATATATGCATGTGAGAGAGAAAGAGAATTTATAAATTATATAATTTTTTTGAGCCTGAAATTGTGATAATTGACATTAATTTTTGTGTTGTGTTGACACCAATTTTGTGATGAGTTTTTTTTTTATATTTTGAACATCATTAATGGTATAGCAGAAACTTAAGAACATTATGACATTACATTAATTGGATAAATATTTATGATGCCAACAAGTCATGATATTTTGAAGTTAAAAATATTTTTAGGCGATATATTTTTACTTTTGGCGGGGAAATAACTAAAAAGAAAATGTCGCATGAAATATACATTATCTTAACTTAAATAATATTTAGCCAATCGAAAGTTCAGAACTATTTTTATGGTCATTGATTCAGTATATTTGAACTGACAGTTTCAGAAAAATTTTTAATGCAAAGTAAATGCCTCATTCAACCGTGAACCATAAATTTTATGTGTTCAATAAAATGAAAAAAAAAAAAAGATAAGGTATATTAGTGAAGAAGTGCTTTTTTTTACTTTTTTAAAAATGGGCTTGTTTTATTATCAAATTGACATCGTAAAAGTTCGAAAGATCATTATGTGCTCTACTTACGCATAATTACCTTCCTTGATGTCTAATTAGAACTCTGTTTAATAAAAAAAAAAAAAAAAATCACAAAAAATGTAAAACAAGTTGGTTTTTAGTTTTAAAAAGTAAAAAAAAAAAAAGAATTTGGCTTTATTTTAAGGAAAATATATTGTATTCCCTTAAAGAACCAATTTTTTCAAAAATTTGATTTTTTTAATACAACTGTTGTTTACTTAAATATGCATTGTTAAAGTTAGGATCAATAAATTTTTATCTGTTTTACTTATTTTTAAAGAAATCTAAGTATTGATTTAGCTATTCTTCTTCTTCATTGGCGCAACAGCCCTATGGTAGGCCAAGGCCGTTTGCCTACTGGCAGATTTCGAGCCAGCTGATGTTTCCCTTTTTACGGGATATGGTTGTTATCCCTACTCTCTACAGTCATATTAGACCAGGACCTATTATTTAAAGAGTGGATTTCGAGCGCTAGTACTTCACCAACATATGTTCTATCTATATCGGTTACATATTCTCAAAAGCGTGTTGCGTTTATTACATCTGTTACTAACAACAAACAATCATAGTTTGTCTTGGATTAGCTTTAGAAGAGTAGCTGATATTAGCTGGTAGGAGCTAGGTTGTATCTTATTTGAAGATAGGCATCATGGGTTTAATCCTGTGTTAAAGACATTGCCACTTAGAGTTCTAGTTTGCTTGCGTTCAGGCCATTGATGTCACATGTTTCAGGTTCGAATTCTGGAGGTGGCATGGATGTTTGTTAGTGATTCGTAATACAAGTTCAACTGCAAGTCCCGATCTAATTAGAATAAAGTGTGCAAAAAATGACTGCAGAGTTACTAACTAAACAATCAAAGTAATAGTAAAAGGCCGCTTATATACAAAACGATTCGTCGTTGTCAGCTGGCTGTGTGTATATTATATTAGTTATCGTTACAAAAGAAATATGAACCATTTCCTCTTTAGTAAGGCAGTTTCTTAGTTTTCTGGTTTGTGAGTGTAGTGTAAAATGCTTATGTTAAAAATAAGACAACTTAATGATGAATCACATATCTTAAGTACTGATATTAAATTAGGGAAAAAAACGACATAACATAATAATTAGCAAGCATATGAAAATCACAATCACAATATTTTTATTAACGTTTCACGTACACTGTTATGCACTATTTACGTGAGCTAATAGTCATGAAATCAAAACAAAGTAGTTCCCATTTATATTTACAAAGTTTTCAGCTGTAAGTTTTTATGAAACTCAAATGCATTAAGGTATAAGTTATACATTTATGTTTTTACTTGTTTCATATTTTACAAATGAATTCATAGTCATAAAAGCACTGTCTAAAACCAACAGTGGTTGTTGTTGTCGTATCCCTCATGGAAGGACAGAAGAGGGATGCAACCTCTGTTATGATGGAGCATCCGTAGGTAGAAGTCTGACTTCTGCTCCGTGACGCTCTTACAGTCATATGAGACCGCGACCTACGGCTTAAAGTGGATTTCGAACCACTACAAAACCACCACCGGGACTCGAACCTGAAACCTGGGGCACCGAACCAACTGATAAAAGACAATTAAAAGTCATGAAAATAACAGGAAAGCCAATTAAAAGTTATAAAAAAAACCCACAGAGATTCGGCATTTAAATTTCTTGATTTTCTACATATTTTTAGTTTTACTTTTTCTCGAAACAAATACATTAAGTTCAATAACCTCCTCAAACACATAGTCACCATAACTAATATCAAGGATAATTATTTTCTCGAATCTTTTATCCCAGTATCTTTAATGGTACAAAAGTAGAAATATCGAAGAGTTCATGATCGTTAAATCTGAGATACAGATATCTCTTAATAAGGATACTTTTTAATTGCCAAATCCTTTTGTGTAGATATAGATTTCTTCAATTCCTTTTTGATTATAACACCTGAGACAGGAAGAATCTGATCCTAACTAACTTAGGCACTGCATTAACCTGGATATTGGATGGAGTTATTTATAGATACCGCCAGGCAGCTAGAAATGAGAGCAGAAAGGGTATAGAGACAGAAAGTACATTCGTTCATTAATCAGTGCGTATTGTACAATAATATTATTATTTGTGTCTTTCAACATTTTTAGTATTTTTGAATGGGTGATAGTTATATTGTATTCTATTGCGTTAAAGACCTTAATGAATTATCTATTTAATATGTGTTTGAGGAGGCTGTTGAACTTAATGTATTTGTTTTATGTAAAACTAAAACTAAAAACGAGAAAAAGTTATGGAATTTAAATGCCCAAATTCTTTGTTTTGTTTATGTAATTTTTAATTGACTTTCACATATTTTTATCATTTAATTGTCTTTTAACTATTGCTTTTAGGTTTTGATTTTTATGGCTATGAATTCATTTGTAAATAATTAAACAAGTAAAAACTTAAATTTCTAACTTATACCATGATGTAGTTGATTTTCATAAAAAGTTACAGCTGAAAACAATGATGGATCGAAACATGTCTTTTTTGTTTTTATGACTATTAATGACATTATTACTTTATGGATATTAATTCACATTTGATTATTCCTTGTATGTTTTGTTTTTTATGATTATAATTTCATTTCTAAAATATGAAAAAAATAAATAAAACTCAAATTTATAGTTTATACCTTAATACAGTTGACTTTCATAAAAAGTTGCAGTTGAAAAACAATCAAAATATGAATGGATCGAAATCTGCCTTTTGATTTTATGTTTTACGACTTTTATGACTATTAATTCATGCTTGATTATTCCTTGTACGTTTATGACTATGAATTCATTTGTAAAATATGAAAAAATAACACTTAAAATTTATAAATTAAAGTTTTTATTTTATTTATTATAATTTAATTTAATTTAAATATTATAAATTATACTTTAATGTAGTTGACTTTTATAAAATGTTACACCTGAAAACAATGAAAATATGAATGATTCAAAATCTGCCTTTACTTTTATGACTCTTAATTCACGTTTGATTAATCTATGACTATGAATTCTTTTTTCAAAAAATTTAAGCACATAAAACTTAAATTTATAACATGTTTTCATGTAAACTTCGTTATTTAAGCAAATTAATATATTTTTTTATCATAGAACAGGAAAAAGTGAATAGAATTCTTTTGTATGCAATCGATATTTTAGTAAATTTTGAACTAATATTATTTATAAGAGGGGAAACCTACGGGAAATAAATATGGATTGATGTGTGTTGGAATTCCAATTCATTCTAATA
This sequence comes from Caerostris extrusa, assembly GCA_021605095.1. Lineage (NCBI taxonomy): Eukaryota > Metazoa > Arthropoda > Arachnida > Araneae > Araneidae > Caerostris > Caerostris extrusa. The sequence continues at coordinate 266,241 of BPLR01016730.1, forward strand.
TAATTGAACCTGATATAAATTATTCCAATATAACTGAATACCAAATAGTGATATAGGACAGTAAGTGTAATTCAGAGGTAAATGCAAACAAAAAACACCGTCTATAATATTTCTTACTTTATAGAAATAAATTACTTGCATTTTTCTTCCATGTTACATAGAAAAAGCTTTTCAAATAATGTTTTCAAATGATCCAAAGTACTAGATTACACCAGTTCCAATGTATTTCTACAATTTTTATTTTCAATTTCATTGATATTTGGTTTTCTTAAATTTCATTCGTTATATACAAAAATACAAGTGTTATACAGAGAATGAGAGAAATTTGATAAGAGTTATTTGACACACTGGTGGACAAAAGTTCATTTCCCCAATGGCATTTATCGCAGTCATTCCTTTCAGAAATCGAATTCTTGAATTTGCAATAAAAATTTAAAGTAACAGAAACTACATAAAAATTTAATACATACAAAAAAAATTGAGTGGACAAAAGTTTACCCAAAAGTGGTTTGTGTTCCAATCATTACTTTCAGAAATGATTAGGAATTGGTACAATGTCTATGTATGTATCTGGCTACAATTTTTGATAGAAATTTTTTAAGTTTTTCTCCCAGAAAATATTTATTTGGCAGCCTGATGGCCAATTGCCTAGCTCTCTAGCTTTCGGTACTAAGGACTACGTTTGAATCCTGGATTTGGATGTTTATTAGTGGTTCGAGATCCACGTGAAACTGTAAGTCCCGGTGTAAATATGTGCACAAAACCGAGAATATTTATTTCTTCGACTTAATACTTTCATTACTAACGTGATTATTGTTGGCATGTGTTATTATTTTTTCTAAAAACTTTTATTTATTTATTTTTTAATGCATTTTTTTCAATATTTGTCCATAAAAACTTACCAATAGTTTGAAAATTTTATTGAGGAAATATCTGCCGCTTTCTTCCAATATGGCCCGATGGCCAATTGGCTAGCGCACTGACCTTTGGTACCACGGGCTTTAGATTGGAATCCTGGCGTGAGTGGTTCGGAATCCACGTTAATCTGTAGATCTACCTAACCTAAAGTGTGCAAAAAATGACCGTAGAGTGACAAACCAAACCTAAACTGCTATATTTACGACTCGGTAAAATTTAACCAATTATACTCGAAAAAAGTTTTTGAGCTTCTTCCCATAGTACTGCATCCATGAATTGTCTTAATATTCTACTATAATTGTGCACAGTTTCAAAACTTTCGATATGCTAAACGCTTGGGCCTCTTTAATTAGTGAAGCGCAAATTGTTAGTATACTCAGTAGGTAAGAAAATATTTTAAATAAGACTTTATTTTTTTAAAAAAGTGTACATAATTTAATATTTATTAGAAATAAAAAAAAATCATTGATCCAACGTGCCTTCATACATCAACAAAGGAATTTTATCCGTTTAAAATATTTTAACTTTTACAAGTTAAGATACATAACAAAAAAGGAAGAACACAATCATCTGCTATTTTATATCCAACTGACTGACTATAAGAATACCTTATCATATATCATCGTATTAACAACAAAACAGATAAACAAAACAAAAAATTCTTCCAATTATGTGTGAGCTAGCGGTTTGTCTTTTTGGGATTTTCAAGAGTAGCATCATCTTAGTAGGATTTTTCAAGGACACCTTATTTGCATTATCATAAGGGAGAAAACACAGAAAATCCCAATGAGATTTCCTACCATTGAGTTGGCATTAATAAAATAAATAAAATAAGGATATAATGATAAAAACAAAGTATGAAGTAAAGACAGATAAATTCTTAAAAAATTAAGAATAATAAATTAAATTTGCTTACAACATAAATTTGCTTTTAGTAAATTGCTGAAAAGTTATAACGATGTTTATTTAAATTAGGAAGTTTAATTAATATCAGCTATTTTATAAACATTTAATTATACCACGTTCAGTAACGCATCAATAATTAAATGTTCAGATGTTGTCAACATTAATTATTACTACATATGGATAAATATTTATGTTTACTTGATTCAACAGACATCAGTCTCAGACATTTAATTATGCATATGATTTGGAATAGCATTTGATTTTCAACTTCAAATTTAGTAAAATTACAATCTTGAAAGCATATCATTGAACCAGCAAGCTGATTAGGTTGTAGCTGGAATAACATGCGATATCTAGATGAAAGTTCATTTGGTTGATGCGAGTTAATTTATTTTCCAGTTAAGATACGAATCATATTCAGTCGTGTTTTGAAATCCTGGACTTAATTTGAAGAGCTACATGATAATCATGAGAGAGTGATTTTTGAGCATTAATAATTGGCTATGCTATTAATACTGTGCAGTTAAATTTAAAATCTCTTAGGAAATTCTGCAATCGGAGTTGAAGAACTTTTAAAAATTTGTAAGACTAGCTTAATTTGCAATCCAATTTATTTTTAACTTCAAAATATATATATTTATGTAAATGAACTTCAAATAATAAAATAATAACATTCAAATAATAAAGGATTAAATAATATTTAGGTTGTTGTAAATACATTATAATTCTGCCCATCTCGCGGCTCAGTTACAACGTGTGTGACACTAGTGAGCATTAGGTTGAGGTTCAGTCAACTGGCGGCACTGTTGTAGACACTGTTTCAAAAATCAGGAAAAAACTCGATGGTGTTTGTGATGTTCAGCATCTTGCCTCGCTAGTCGGACTACCTAGTGGGAATTTTCCGGATTTCCTCCAATATGATACTTAAATGCGGCGTAGTTCCTCCTAAAAGTCTTCTCCCGGAAGACACTGCCCTCCTTCTTCAGCCATCGGAGACAAGTCAGACTTCTACCTACGTGTATTCCATCATAACAGAAGCTGCATCCCTCTTCTTTCCATTCATGAGAATAGGTTCCTGGACTTGGTCTAGATGTTGCTGTCGACCAAATGGGATAAGAAGCAACAACGCATTATATTTTCTATATTAAAAATCTCAGCCTATGAGATTTTTCTACCATACCTATTTATTGCAAATTCTGAATGAGTGATTCAAAAATGCTTAGAAAATTGAAACGAATCGCTTTATTTCAACATTAAATCAAGGAAAATATTACATTTATTAAATGTGGGTGGCTGTGATAGTTATTTCAGCAATATAAAGAAGAAAATGTATCCGAATTGAGATCCTGTTGATGTTGAATGACTGTTTGATATTAACAACAACAACAACAGCATTGATAGTTTCAAGTCATAAATGATTAAAATGATTGTTATATACTGGCATTATTACGACACTAATATTATCCGTGTATAGCTTCTGTAATATCTTGTCAATAATTCACTGAAGCTTTAGCATAGGTCCAATGACTGAATAACTTAATTAAACAAATATCACAGGGTTAGAGAGTTTCTTCTTCTTCTTGTTCTTTATTGGCGCAACAGCCCCATTCTGATAAAATACAAAAATTCTTTACACATTTTTTTTTACTTAGACGTTAAAGAATTGTATAAAATAAAAGGTTCGTAAAAAGTCACTTAGATATAAACGATATACTGACCCCCTCCTGGATTTATCTTAATTGGATGAAAATCGGTAGGTATGATCTAGAAAGATAAGCGGATTTTATCCATGGAGCGAAACAATAAAAAACTCCCACATTTGGTTCTTTTTGAGTCTTTCATTTGACTTGGAATATTCGTAAAATTAGTAAAAGGGACTTTTCGTGATTCCTTGCTTTCTGTGAAAAGCTAAATCGGCAAGATCATGGAAAAAATATATGTCGTCTCGCTTCCCAGACTCCAAACATGATTTACTGGGGAAAGATCTGACGATCTAGGTGACCTGAGAAGTTTTTGACAAGCATGAATGCAATCAGCAGATAATGATTAAAGGGATGCAAAGACTGCTATTCAACTTGATAGCCTGAACACAGTATTCCTATCAGTGTAACGTTTTTCTCTGCAATATTGGTTGTCAAAAAAGAGCCATTTTTAAATTGTGGTCAACAAAGTACACGTGGTTGTAATCAAATAATACATCTAAAATTTTTTAAGTCACGCATATAATAAAAAAATTCACTAATGTAAACTGATTAACTCACCGCTTTTGAGTGTTGTTACTAAAAAAATCGTATCAAAGACCAACTAACTAACTAACACCCTGGCACTACAGTCCATGATGGACCATGACCATCTGCCTACTGGCAGATTCCGAAACAGGAGATGTTTTCTTTTTACGGGGTAGAATTGTTAATCCTACACTCAACGCTTTACAGTCATACCAGACCGGCACCTACGGTTTAAAGTATATTCCGAACCACTACAAACATCCATGGCACCGCCAGGACTCGAACACGAAATCCGTGATACCGAACGCCAGAGGAACATTTATCAAATTAATTTCATATCACAAATAAAATTCTTAATTTTTATGAAGTAAAGTAATTTATTTTTTATAGATAGGGAAGTTAAATAAATATATACATATATACATGTATTTAATAATGCTTGAGGTTTTTTTTTATGCGGAAGTAGTTAAGTTACAATATTTACCTGTGGGCATTCTATACCAACGCTGATTTACTATAATAAAATAGATTTAATTTTGCCTATTATTCAAATGATCAAAGATAATATGTAATTTAATTGACTAAAAACTATTTTATTGGAATGCTTCTCCATTTAACATAATCAAAACCGATAGATAAAAGATACATTATTAATATATTTTTTTATTGTATTTGACATAAATGTGAAATAAGCGTGTAATCAGTGAAGAATAAAATCAAAACAATGTCATCCTCATAAAATGGGAAAGATACATTTAATGAATTTGTAGATTATTTGCTTATTCTATTCTACTCAATTGCCTTTCTTGCCATTGTTGAACGAAGTCACATTAATGAAATATTCATATTTACATATTCTCATAAAATAAAGCTCTAAATAATTTGAAATAGTAAAGACAGATGAATTTATTCATTAGCAATATGTTCCATAAAAATATCTGAAAACTATATTTGTTCGTTTATATGTTTTTCTCGATGGTTTGTGTAGAGATTCTAGACAACATTTACTTTCTGTAAGCAATTAATTTAGTTTTAAAGTCAAAGTTCACTTACTGTAACATTTACCGCTATGCAAAAGAAATAGGGAATAGAAATGAATAATAAATACATTATTAAAGTGTTTTGCTTGTGCTTGGAAGTCAATTCAAATAAAATTTTGACTTTATATATAAATTTAAGGTAACTAAGCAAGAAGCTTCACAGTAGAATTATTATATAGTAAAAGCTGTTTTTTTCTTACATTTGACTCTTATTCTAAAGGTTATATATGTGGTTGTTATTTTATTTTAGTGTACAGGTCGGGCAACTAGATTGTAATTGGGTGTGGTAGGGTTGAGATACTTGAGCGCAGGTTGGAGAACTCATAGCTTTATTGACACAGGCACAAACACCACACACATAAAATTAGATACATACAATTTTGTAACATATTTAAAGACATATAATTATAGATTCGTGGAAGGATTCTACTTCTAAGCGGAAAACCCGAAACTCTACTAGGCGCAAGGTGCGCGAAATATACTTTTCCGGGTGAGAATCTGCAGGCCAACTAAGGCATCGGGAGGCACTAAATATAATTCCTCTCGGGATGAGAGACTATAAACTAAATGTTTCTCAACAGAAGCGCGTGATTGTGCTATACTTCTTCTCGGGTGAGAGTCTCGAGACCTATTGGTGATTTCTCTTGAACGCCACAGGGGGCGCTCTTGCCAGTACGTAGGAAAAGCACTATTATATTTATTATTAGCTATTTATATTTTTCTTAAACATTGCTGGAACTGGCACTATTTATATATGCCACAAACAGCCCTCAGGCGGACATAAGGAATGGACACCCTCTTCCTAGAGAACTTTTAGGGGAACTGCCCTACGTTTGCTTGTCGTATAGGAGAAAATCCGGAAATCTACCACCAGGTATCTTGACTATTGATTCGAGACCTTTTATATACGTTGTCAAAGCTGTCATCTAGTCTCCTCGCTCCTCATCGAATCATTGATTATAACAGATACTGCGTATGGTTTCGAACCTAGACCCTTTTACACGATAGCTCTGTACGTTAGCACTGAACTACGAATCGGGTAGAAACGCTCAATTGCATTGCAACAGTATTCGCATAATGTTTCACATTCATAAAAGTGTCAAATATATGTAAATTAAGTCTTTCAGGTAAGTCATTTGTACGTTGAAATAATGTAATAGTTTATATAGACTCCAAAATCTTTATTATTTCTAAAAATATTTGCATTATATAAAAACTTTTATGTGGACTATAACAGAAATTGCACTGCACTTACATAATGTACTACCTAGAAATTGTGCATGATATAAGGTTTCCATATTCTTTAATCATTTCAGTACGAAATGCCATTATATTAATTAAAACTAATCAAAACTATTGCACAATTGAATGGCCCTCCAGTAATAAACAAAAATATTCATATAAATATTGTGTAATGACTTTCGAGGAGAATAATATACATCAACGCAGTAGAATTCATTGATTTTAGAATTTGTAAAGTTTTAGTAAGTGCGAGTTATTGACTGTGTGAGTTAATTACATTATAGTATACATTTCAAAAAGCATGTATTGATCAAGTCTACATCAATGTTTATATAGTACAGAAAAATTACAGGAAATTTTAAGTAAATGCGCTTTTAAATATTAAATACAGTTATTAGTCAGTACTCAAAATTAAATAAACTCTGACTTTTGCAAAGCATTGGGAAAACAAGCCCATAGATTTTAAACATTTATTTCATATCAATTTGAAATTGAATTTTAAGTTTTAAAGATACTATTACTACTATACCACACCACTGAGCCTATAGTTGAGTTGCCACTATACAGTTTGGGAATGATGTGTGTGAGAAATCTGACTGGGATCTGTGACGCTCTACAGTCATATGAGACTTGGACCTACGGCTTAATGTGTATCCAGTACCACTACAAACATCCATATCACTGTCGGGACTCGAACCCGAAACCTGTGGCACCGAGCTTCAAAGCGATAGACACTCCGCTATTCAGGCCCCAGTTTTAAATATACGGTGGTTTAATGAAGAATTATGTTCTCTTAAATATATTATAGGTATGCAATACTTCATTTTCATTCACGCAACTGCCCCATGATGGGCCACAGCCGTTTTCCTACTGCCAGATTTCGAGACCAGAGATGTTTTATTTTTACGGGGTAGGGTTGTTAGCCAGACGCCCAACAGTCACATTGAATCTTTATTTACGGTTTAAAGTGGATTCCGAACTACTACATCCATGACACCACCGGGACACGAACTCGAAACCTGTGGCACCGAGCACCAGTCACTCGGCCATCTAGCCCCTTATATAATACTGAAATTAAAAATAAAATCATTCTGACCAGACCAAACCAAACAACATTAATTAATCTATAAAATTATAGATTATTAATAATCCTTTATCAATGCAAATTTAATAACTTTCTTTTCTAATTGATATACTAACTAATTTTCTTTTTTAATACAAATTTTCATGAAGTAATTTTAATTTCAAACAATGCGAATAAAAATTTATATATTTTAGGTAAAACAGCTTTATAATCTCTTAAGTTAACAAGTAAATTTTTCTATGAAATGATATCTAAGAGATAATTTATGAAAACTTTCCAAAATAAGGCATCATAAATGTTTCAGTACTATCATTCTACGATGTATTATTAGCCAATTGAATGCATTGGATTGTATTCTTCAAATTTTGATGCCTAAACCATTGTCACAAATGATAGTCTTTATGATGTTAAGAAAAGATTAAAAAAAGGTTTTGATACAAAATATCCCAAGAATGGTAATGTGTTTGGATATTTATTTGATAAATGCAGGAAGCCTCATATAAAACTTATCGCTACTTTGGCTTAGACATGTCTTTTGAATAGTTGATGATTACAAGAAGAAATGGTTCGGGTTAGCTATTACTTTCTAAGAAACCAGAAGTTGTATTTTTTTTAGACTACTTTCTAATTTATCCCCTTGAATATTGTATTATGCTTCTAACACTGCTTTTAAATTCTTTAGTGTATGCAGGTGTAGATGTTTAAGGTAAATTATTTTGTAAAAATTTGTTTTTGTATTCAATATGCATTCCAGTTATATTATTTAACACTTATTGTTTATTTTTATAAAGAAAGTAATAATTTAATTGTGTATTTTTTCCATATATCTTTTTTTCCCCCAGAAACAACTTTTTAATCTTGGGACTTTTAACATTGACATTGTTAATAAATTATGCAGGCCATTATATATTTACCGACCATCTCTGACATTTGATTTATTATCTACCATTCCTCTTTCTAATCATTCAGTCCATGCATTGGGAAATTGCATGGCTGAAAAAAATATGTCTTGCCTTTTGGATTTATTACTACATATTTAAATGAAAGTTCTGTGGTGTATTAGAAATATTTCCGATGTTATATTTTATACAAATATTGTACATCTGGTCTATTATTAAACGTACGACTTACATATTAGTTTTAATCCTAATGTTTTCCAATTTTTAATTTTATTGGGGGATAGATGGGTGATTTGCTTTACTGGTTGGCTTCCAGCAGGGAAAGGCAGTGAAATAAATAAGGTCACAGCCATTTTTATTTGTTTAAGTGGGGACATGGAAAAAACCGCAAGGGGAAAAATCGTCAAATAATCAAGCCGAACCCTAAAGTGCAGAACTCCCCAGTTTTCTTCTTCGACATTTATTTGGTTCGCCACAATATTTCGTTTGCCATGCTTAAAATCAGAAATGCATCGACTTGTGTAGGTATTTTTTTGTTGCAGACTTTTAAAAATTTGTGTTGTATATTAATTATTTGGAAAATCTCAAAATAGGGGCCGTTGGGATTTGGCGACATTGTTGTATGGCGCCAACTAAGAGATAAGTCGACAAATGTAGTAATCCGGATTTCTTGTACTGTTTGCAATTCACTTAACTTACAATCGCAACCATTTTCTGGCGCACTTTAACGAAACGAATTTTTGACGCCAAACCCAGCCTGCCCTATTCTGCGATTTTGCCAATTATTTTTAATACTAACATATGAATCCAATAGTTTGGTTAATTATATGATTGCAAAATATAAGTATTCAATAAATTCAAAAAGCTTCATCACATTTTAAAAATCGTTTTCAATTAAACAACTCATCCAAATTATACTACAATGTACTTACAATTAAAATCATTTATTTCTTAAATGCTTTTGAATAACGCTTCTTTTACTTTTAAAGACACGGAGGCTCTATGTTTAATTTCTCATAATTAGATTCTAAGACATCTGGATTTTTATTTCCGAAATAAAAAAATAATCACCACTCTGAGCTAGCTGAAAGAATGAAAATATCACGAGCGGTAAAATCTGTTATGTATGCAAATCTGAATTCAGTTTTGAAGGAGACGAATCTCAGATTTGCATAATTTATGGGCTGATTTCATTTTTCCTCATCTGTAATAAGTATTTTCGATAAGATTTCAAAGCTCTTAGTTTTAACTGTGACTTTTTCGAAATCAATGTTGCGTTAGTTAAATTTCAATATAGACAACCGAAAAATAACAGCAAAAATATTTTGATTGTCTTCAAAATTTTTTTCTTCTAATGTCAAGTATTAAGAGGATATAATTTACTTAAGAATTCTTAATTAGTAATTTATTTTTAATATTACAAGCAGAAAATTTAATGTAAAATTTTTATTTCATAAAATAAGATTTTATCATTTAAATTAAAATTTATATATATAAAAAAAAAAACTAGAAATGTAATGGAAATGTTTCAAAATGTTTTTTGCTACTTTTGACAAAAATATTAACAAGAAAAAGGAAAATTATATTAAAATAAATTAAAAGATTGTATTTTTGAAGACTGTTAATGAAAGTATAAAATAAAAAATATATAGTTCATTATAACTTGTTCATTTTCTTAGGGGGTATGAATTTTCTTTCTTTATTTCTTGATAGGGGTCTTTGGGATTTGGCGTCTAAAATCTTTCGGCAAAGTGTGCCATGTGATGGGTTGGGACTGTAAGTGAAGGGAATTGCAAACAGTACATAAAACCACATTTGGCAACTTATCGCACAACTGGCTCCATAAAAAAAAGTTGCCAAATTCAAACGGCCCTATTTTGATTTTTAAGTAACTTAATTTACAATTCATAAATAAAACATTTAATAAATAATTAATTAAAAATAAAAAACCTTTTAAACATTCCATATATTTTTATGAGGGATGAATTAAGAAATTTTTGATACCAGTTATATTTCTGCAAGCACTGCAAGCATAATCATTTAAACATAAATTGTTAATCCAGGGAATCATAAATTGTGTCTTGAAGTTGATTTTCTTTCTTCTGAAATTTAATTGTAATTAAATTTTATTTAAAAAAATCATGTGATAGCCATTTTTTAATTGTTTGTCATATGATTTTAGATTTTGATAAATATTAAGAGTTACATGACATGCCCTGGTTTGATATACTATAAACACTTAAATAATAAAAAATATTTTAATGATTTTAATATTATATATTCACTTATAAATTTATTAAATTAGAAAATTAAGTTTATTAGTGAATATTTTTTATTCATTTATAAATTTAATTTTCTAATTTTTTGTAAACTAAGAGATCTGAACTGCGTCAATAACTCACAAATCTAGATGCAAAGTATAAAACTATGTTATTTATTTATTTCTAAATTCTAACCTTCACATCTGATGTCACTGGCTTACGTTTATGGTAGCTAAGTCAAGATTTCATTACATTTTTTATGGGAGTGACAAAAAAACCACGAGCACCTTTTAAACATGGATTCAACCATATAGTTATGGATATTGCATTATAATCACCAAGTCTATTTGAATATACATTTGCAAACAAGAATTCTCACGAATGAATATTAAAAATTGATAAATAGTAACCATTTGATTGATCACTTTTGCTCTTCTATTGTAAAAATCGAACCAAATAATGAAATCAGATAATTAAACAGTAATTAAATAAATGTAATATCATGTAAATGTAATTTCTGTTATATACTTCTTATTACAATATTTTTTTATTATGTAAATATATAATAACTAAATTTTAACTTTTTGTGTCAAACTACAAGCTTAACAGCTTTACACAAATTTATACACAGCAGTTTATACAGCGTTCGTCGTCGTCCTTGTGTTTACGGATCTGTCTATAATGACCTATTACTCCAGGATTATAGATTAAAGTTCATGGTATGGAAAAAAGCATTGATGATTATAAACAGCAAAGTGATAAAGGCATTGTCATAAAAAAATACAAGTTAAGAATAAAAGATGAAAAGAAAAAGAAACAAGATAAAAAAAACCAATTACAGAAAAAATATATACATAAAAACAATTAGGAGTATACTACGGAGTAGAGTAAATGTCTTCAGAAAGGATCTGCATTTTGGACAGGTATTTAAAACGCTGCCTTACGGCAACAAGGACTTACTTGAACACTGAGCCCAGTTCGTTCAGGTCAATTGCAAATTATGCAGAGTCGCCCGAGGGCGTTTAGCGTTTTCCGGCAATGTAAAATCGTATCTAGGAAGATTACGAATTTCATCATTGGGAATAAAATCAACTTTCAAAAAATTTTTTGCAAGTTTAAGCATAAAAATTTGAATAGCAGGGAGGGATAAGCTGTGGCGAATGTCATCATTTCTAAATACCAAGGAGAGTTTGTTATCATATGAAGTAATTTATTTTCAATTTATTAATAAAATTAATGTGGTACCTTGCAGCAGAACGCCAAATGGGCTAGCATAAGTTATAACAGGACGCAAATAGTACATGTAAATGAGTAATTTATTTTCTAAAGAAAGAGGTGAGTTTTTGTTATTTGAAAAGGGTACAACATGCGAATACAAATATTAACTTTTTTGTATTTATATGATTCATATGATTAATGTAGGTTAGTTTATTGTCGAGATATACTCCCAGATACTTTGCATTAGTAGACCATTTGATTAGTTGGTTTTTTTTTGTAAATGTTAGGGGGAGTAATTGTTTATACAGCACATGATTTTCCCTAAAACTAAATTGTGACAAAGTCCAGAATTAAAAAGTGATGTTATGAACAAAGTGATGTTATGATGGTAACGTGTTACAAAACAACAAAATATAATCATAAAAAACTTAATATCTGCAAAGCCAAATTGGATTATTATGTTTGCTACATGTATACAAATTACTTTTAAGCTTTTGCTTAGAAATATTTTTCCACTGGCACCAGGTTGTTATGATTTATTCAAATGTTGTGTCTATTTCTCCAGAATACATCTGCCTGTGCATGTAATTAAAACATCCTGAATTCAGTTTTTTCTTTAGCCTTTGTGAAATTCTCTCATCTTTATATTATTAAATCTTAAAAATAAAAAAAGATTTAAGTTTATATTTAAAACGTTATATGTATCATCAGGAATAATTACGTTCAATTTTAACTTTTTAAATAATTAATTGATAATTAATAATTAAATAAATAATTAATGATTGATAATAATAATGTTTTACATGATCTATATTATATAGAAATGTTCGTTGTTAAACCGTGAGATACTATGAAAGTTGTGATTATGAAGGTTATTTTACAATTAGTTGATTTATTATTTATTATAATATCGCCATGAATATGTAATCGATAGCGCCTGTCTTTTTTAGTTGGGGTTTGTTGTATTTGTTAAGATCTTTCAGAAATGTGTAAGACTCATTAAAACAGTACCATCTTTTCCTGAATTCTGTTTTGTTTTGTATTTATTTGAATTCTGTTGGTTTTTTTTCCTATTTATTTGAATTATGTTTTTTTTTGTATTCAAATAAATTCCGTTGTTTTTTGTATTTATTTGAATTCTGCTGCTGTTTTTTATTTTCAGTAGGTTTTTTTTTGTATTCATTTGAATTATATATTTGAATTATTGCTTTTTTTGTATTTATTCGAATTCTGTTGTTTTTTTATTTAATTGAGTGGGTTTTTTTTTGTATTTATATGAGTTGTTATTTTTTATTTGAATTCTGTTGCTTTTTTGTAATTATTGGAATTCTGTTGTTGCTTTTTTTGTATTTATTTGAATTATGTTGGTTTTTTTTGTATGTATTTGAACTATATTGTTTTTTATTTTGTATTCATTTGAATTCTGTTATTTTTTGTATTTATTTGAAGCATTCTTTTAAAAAAATTTTATATTACAAATTGTTTATATCGTTATGAATCTTGTAGCATTTAAAAAAACAAAAAGTTAAGAAGAACAATAAATTTTTTTTTTTTTGTGCTGTAACGAAATGTTTTTTTTTTTTGTAAGAAAAATGTTTGCATTTTTTTCTGATTTCTTCTTAGTAATGAGTTAACGGTGATCTTCCTTACAATTTTATTATTAATGTTCTACAACTTTTATATTTTATTATGTAAATTAAAAATGATATAAAAGAAAACATCCATGTTATACGTATCTAATGACGTTAAAAGATAATAACTCCACTAATTTTATATTTGGTGAGCATTATGTTTTATGAATATTGCGGAACTTATTTGAAATGTTTCTTATTTTTGGTTTTATAATCTCAACTTTTCTGATTTTTCTTAATTTTTTGTAAACCCATGTATATATAAGAATCAATATAATTGAATTCAAAACTACTACTTTTTATTATTTACTTTTAAGATTAACCTTATTTTATTCCATAAATTATTGAAATTATTGTCAATTGATCATGTCAAAATGACAAAACATTTTAAATTTTAAATCAAGGACTTTGAAAATGCTCCGAATGAACCAAAACATTTCTGTTCTTGTTGAATACCATTTTCAACATAATCCAAAGGCACTGAACATCACTTTGCATACATTTTAACTCGCCTCGTTCGTTGCAAGATCATTAAACAGTTTATTTTATGGATGTACCAAATATAGCGCTTCATAAAAATTGACGATTAAAGTTAAAGCAAAATTTTAACGCTGTAATATTTAACAAAAATCGCTCAACGTACCATTTCTTCCTCTGAACAACCCTACTAGGATTAAACTTCCCACATCAATGTTAATGAGTTAACATTTTGCATATTTATTAGTTAACAGGCCATAGATTGGTAAGCTTTGAACACAATGTTGCTTATGCAGAAAGAGTTTAATTAGTATTCTAAAACTGATACGTTTACAGAATTTTTGTGTACTTTAATTTAAGACACAAGAGTATAAGAATCATTAGTGATCACGTACTTTAGCGGATAGTTTCAGCATCTAAAACGATCTCTTTGTAAATTAAGCAAAGTGTTATAAAAATCTTTCTAATTATCTCTCACTTCAAAAGCAAATGGTATTAACTGGTAAGCTTAAGTAGTGTTTTTTATTCATCCTCTTAAGTTTTATGTTAATTAGATGCATTGTTTTTTTCTATGAGCAATTCCAATCCACAATTGAATTGATTTTGTAATACAAAGTAATAGTTTTAGGAGAAGTCGGATTATTCTAATTAATTTGCGATAAAGATTCCAAGAATTTCTGTCACATAGTGTTATTTACTTTTATTGAAATAGAGTAATTAATAGGATTATGCAGTGTATAACAATGTAACAATTTGTTACAAGAACTACGTCAGAAATTATATTTTATTCATGGATTTTCTCGAAATAATATCTTTTTTTTTATGCATTTCTTTTTAATTTCTGTTTTTGTTGTTCTGTAAATACTTCGATATATTCGATACTATGTATATATGTTCTGTAAATACTGATTATTCTAGATTATCTTTTATGTTTGAATATTTTGTTTTTGAATTATTCGGCTGTAACTTTTAGGTTATTATTCCGAAATTTAGATTTATCTTTATATGTTTATTAAATGCATTCAAATGAGTTGCACTAACGGATTTGCTTAATTTATCGTAGAGAAAAGATATTTTGTTTCATCATATTTAATTAAGATAATATCTAATTAGAACTTGTTATTCAACAAGAATTAAACAACAAAAAAAAAATCAAATAATTTATCAGAAATAAATGTTGAGTCGCTTAATCCGTTATAGTACAATATTGCGAATTTATATACAAATTTTGAAATCTTTCAAAAACTAATAACCTTTAATGTTTGGAATTTTAAAAGCTTGAATTTAATTTATTTTATTAAACAAAAATGAAACACTCTGTGTTGGTCCTACTAAATAATAATCCTGTGAATAAATCATTTTTACATTTTATTGAATCCATCACATTTTTATTGAATCAGCAGGTACGTTTTGTAACTTATTGCTTTTACAGATGACGCACTTGTATTATCCATCTTTTTACATCCCTTGTTCTGCAAAATTAGATATTTATTTGAGTTACACATTTTGCAAATAGGCGGTATATAAAACAGGTTTTTTTTGTGTGCAAAAAGAAGACGCAATCACACAAATAATACAACTGTTTTAATTTATTTATTTTCCCAAAATGAAATTATTGATAACATACAGTAAGACTCAGCTTAATGTAGAGAATAGGTTCCAATAAGGGCCCTGATGGCCGAATGGCTAGCGCTCTGGCGTTCGGTACCACAGGTATCGTGTTCAAATCCCAGCTTTGCCCATCGGTGTTGTAGTGGTTCGAATCCACTTTAAGCCGTAGGTCCCGGTCCTAATAGGATCGTAGAGCGCTGCGGGGGCATTGTTACTCCGCGTCCGTGGCTTACCATCAAGTTACACGCGCCTCCTGGGTAATGCAAAGTGAGTAACATCGGTGCAGCCATTATGGCGAAAGATCACGGTCTATTTGCCAGCTGAATTAGAAAAAAAAGGTTCCAATAAGTTTTCGCGCTAAAGGAAACACCGTTAAACCAAGTCATCTTAATACTTAAATAATAGGGACACGTGAAATAGAACAGATAATAAAAAAAATTATCATTTTATTTTGTGTCATTTATTGCAAAATACCTTTAATGCATTAGTTCCAGACTTTTATTGCTAATATCGATTTTTATTCATGAAATATCCACAAAAATTTAAAAAGTTAGAGAAAAATGATATGCTTGTGATGAGGATGATTCTTTTCATTTGACATTTTATCTAACGTCATTTGTCTTTTCCTGTTCCTTTCAGCAAGTAGTTGCCGATAGCAAGACGTCGCATCAATGATTAACATTGCGAACTTCTATCAAAATTTAAATCACTCTGTATAAACTGATACGTAATTTCCTTACAGTGATTGAACTTTTTTTCAGAAAATCCGTTGGAAGTTGCTGATCAACTTAGATACGTTAATTTTATCGCTTGTTGTTTTTTAAGATAGTCGTTGGAAAGATCTTCATCAGTTGAACTTGAAATAAATCTTTCATATCTTGCGCATTTAAATTATCCAACCCCATTTCCTTAGCAATCTTGATAATCTCGTCGACGTTAACAATAGATTTTCTTCAGCCAACATCCTTGCTTGGTTGCGACCATACATTTTTTTTATACTACATTCAAACATTTCTCGGTCACATCATTCCAGGAAAGATAGATGCTGTCCACATCATCCATGACATACTAAAAATCTGTAATGGAATGTTTATCTTTTACATCTGTTTGCGGCCAGATGGCCAATTGACGAGGGCTCTGAACTTTGGTACCACAGTTTTCAGGTTCGAATTCTGGCGGGAGACTGGATGTTTGTTAGTGGTTCGGAATCCCCATTAAAAAAATAGGTTCCGTTCTAATTAGCCTAAAGTGTGCAAAAAATGACCCTAGAACGACAAACCAATCTCCATTTGTTTTATCAATTAGTTGAATGTCCACCTCAAAACATATTTGCAATTTCGCATATTAACACGTAATACTGAAACAGCGCTAAGCCGAACGAAGTCTTATTACACTTCAGGATTTTATATACCTGCTATTATTAATCTTGGAGCCTGATGATCGAGTGACTAGCGCCTGGAGTTCGGTCCCGGCGGTGACACGTATGTTTGTAGTTCGGAATAATTTTAAACAGTATGTTCCAGCCCTAATATGATTGTAGAGCGTTGGGCGTAGTGCCGACAGTAAAAAGAAAATATATTCTGTCGCGAAAGCTGCCAGTAGGCAGACGGCCTTAGTCCATAATGGGGTTGTTGCGCTATTGGTGATAATATTAAAAATCTTGACAATTTTTTTTTATAAAGGTTATATTTTTTCCTGAAAAAAAATAATTCAATTAATTGAAATGACGGATTTTAAACTTTCTTTTAATGCTTTAAATTTCTGATGAATAACTTCCAATTGTTAATTCCCTTATTAAACGAACTGTACCGATTTACTGCAAACTTCATGAAAGCAAAAATTAGAGTTTTACAAAAAGTATTTTTCTGTTAATAATCTCCGCTAAAATATTATAATTAAAAAAAAGTATTACATTCATTAACAAAAAAATTTCACAACAGCATGCATGCTTGATATAAGTATTTTTTTAACAGCTTGGCAGCTAATACGTTCCCACCGTTAAAAAAATATACTTCACAACGTCATTACGCGCCATTTTTACCGGCAAAACGCAATCGGTTGTCAACAAACGGCCGACAATAGAAAAACTACAATCGATTCCAACCTTCTTAAAAAATTAACGTGAATCTCTTACGTTTTTCTGAGACGAATCGCTGCTTCTTCTTTTTATTTTTTTAATTTTTAGCTAAGAAAAGAATTTGAAGCAAAGAAAGTAACAGTGGACAGAACAGATAGATGACAGTTGGAGAAAGAAAATTCGCCATTCCGTAATGACGCGGAAAACTTTTCCGACAACCGAAAAGTTTAGATTAGTCTGGATTTTTATGCAAATGAGCTTCGATTTCAATGAAACTTTCGCTTCTTTTGAGTTATTGTAGACATTAAAAACTGATTCGAGAGGCGGATATGAGACGAAATATTTTATTTAGTCCTCATGTCAGCAGGACTAATGAACCAGGGACAGCTGTAGAACTTCCACATTTTTTTTATTTAAGACAAAAAATGGACTGCATTCTTTGTTCTGGTGAATAGCGAAGCTCAGAGAAATGTTTTTAAAAGAAGTTAAAATGTTTATGTAAAAGCTTCCCGATTTTCTTCAAGGTTGATTAATTTAAGGTCTCTATGTAAACTAAACCTTTAAAAAACTCATAACTTTTATGATATGTTTCTTCGTTTTAGAATTTATGTTATAGTTTTTTTTGAAGTTGCGTTTCTTAATACTGTCAAAAAAGGCATTTTTTTTACACTTCATAAATTTTTCTCAAAACATGTTTGAAGTTCTTGTTTTCATGTTAAACAAAAAACTGAAATATTTATTTATGTTTGATTTAATTTATGACGAAAGCCCTCCCATAATTTTATTTGGTATAAAAATAAAGAATAGTTTAATGTATTTTCTTATAGAAATTATATTAGAATACCTCTTATAATTATTATAACGTTATTGATATCTTATATTTGTTAACAATAAAGAGAAAAAATTAGTTACTACTGTTATTGCTTCAGAAATTAACTAATATTAAGTCTTATCAATGGCTCTTTCTCCTGATGGCCGAGTGGCTAGCGCTCTGGTTCTCGGGTTCGATTTTTTTTATAAAGCTTTTATTTTTTTTTGAAAGAAAATCAGTCAATCAAACCTTCTTTTAATGTTTTAAATTTCTGACGAATTACTTCCAATTGTTAATTCCTGCAATAAAATCTTAAAAAATATTAAAACATTCCCTTATTAAATGAAATGTATCGATTTAATGCAAATGTTATGAAAAGCAAAAAGTAGAATTTTCACAAAAAAAAGTATCTTTCCAGTTAATAATACCCGCTGAAAATATTTTAATTTAAAAAAATATTACATTAATTACAAAAAAAAAAAAAAAATATCACAACAGCTGGTATGCATGATATAAGTGTTTTTTTTTTATAGCTTGCCAACTAATACGTTCCAACATTAAAAAAATACTTCACAACGTTATTATACGCCATTTTTACCGGCAAAACGCAATCAGTTGTCAACAAACTGCCGACAATAGAAAAATTACAATCGATTCTATTGGTTACCAACCTTAAAAAATGTGAATCTCTTACGCTACCAGAGACGAACCTCTGCTTCTTCCTTATTTTTTATATTATTTTTATCTCAAAAAAAAAAAAATGTGAAGCAAAAAAAAAAAGTAACAGTGGACAGAACAGATAAACGACAGTTGGAGAAAGAAAATTCCGCCATTCCGTAATGACGCGGAAAAACTTTCCTGCCAACCGAAAAAGTTTAGATAAGTCTGGAATTTTATGCAAATGAGCTTCGACTTCAATGAAACTTTCGCTTCTTTTGAGTTATTGTAAACTTTAAAACTAATTCGAGCGGCGGATATGAGATGAAATATTTTATTTAGTCTTCATGTCAGCAGGACTAACGAACCAGGGACAGCTGTAGAACTTCCACCATATCTTTATTTAAGAAAAACAGAAAAAAAAAATGGATTGCATTCTTTGTTGTAGTGAATAGCGAAGCTCAGAGAAATATTTTTAAAGGAAATTAAAATGTTTGTATAAAAGCTTCCACGATTTTCTTCAAGGTTGATTAATTTAAGGTCTCTATGTAAACTAAACCATTAAAAAAAATTCATAACTTTTGATATATTTTCTTCATTTTAAAAATTTATGTAACCATTTTTTAATTTCCCGTTTCTTGATATTTATAAAAAAGACACAAACTTTTTATGCTTCATAAATTTTTTTCAATGCATGCTGAAATGCTTGTTTTTATGTTAAATACAAAAAATAAAACAGGTATTTATGTTTGATTTAATTTATGATGAAAACCCTCCATATTTTTATTTAGTATAAAAAATAAAAAGCAGTGCAATGTGTTTTTTTTTGTAGAAATTACTTTAGAATATCTCTTACATTTACTATAATATTATTAATATCCAATATTTGTTAACAATAATGTCAGAAAATTAGTTACTAATGTTATTGCTTCAAAATTTAACTAATATTAAGCCCACTCAACAGGGATTGATGGCCGAGGGGCTAGCGCTCTGGTTTCTCCGTACTACAGGTTTAGGGTTTAAATCTTTTTTATGAAGCTTATATTTTTGTCTGAAAGAAAAACATTCAGTTAATTGCAATATTTGATTTCAAACCTTGTTTTAAATTACTGAGGAAAATACTCCCAATTGTTAATTTCTGCAATAAAACTTAAAAAAAAAAAAATAATAAAATATATTCACTTATTAAATGAAATGTATCGAATTACTGCAAATGTTATGGCAGCAAAAATAGAATTCTTACAGAAAATTATTTTTCTTGTTAATAATCCTCGCTAAAATATTATAATTCAAAAAATATTACATTCATTATGAAAAAATGTCACAACAACTGGCGTGCATGATACAAGTATTTTTTTTATAGTTTGGCAACTAATATAATCCAACGTTAAAAAAAATATACTCACATCTATTTTTTGGTAAATAAATTTTGTTAACTAATATTTCCGTTAGTAACTAATGTTATTGTTTCAGAATTTAGCAAATATTCAGTCCTCGTAAGGGTTCCTGATGGCCGAGGGCTAGCTCTCTGGTTCTCGGTACCACAGGTTTCGGGTTCGAATTTTTTTTTTTTTTATAAGCATATTTTTGTTTGAAAGAAAACATTCAGTTACTTGTAATGCTTAATTTCAAACCTTCTTTTTTTAATGTTTTAAATTACCGATGGATTACTTCTAATTATTAATTTCTGCAATAAAATTATATAAAAAATAATAGAATATTCCCTTACTGAATGATAATTACCAAATGTTATGACAGCAAAAATTAGAATTTTACAAAAATGTATCTAACCTGGTAATAATCCTCGCTAACAATATTATAATTCAAAAATTGCTGTGCCAGCTGTAAAGAATGTAATTTCATTATGAAAAAAGTCACAACAGCTGGCATGCATGATATAAGTATTTTTTTTTACAGCTTGGCAACTAATACGTTCCAACGTTAAAAAAATTTACTTCGCAACGTCATTAAGCGCCATTTTTACCGGCAAAACGCAATCGGTTGTCAACAAACGGCCGACAATAGAAAACTACAATCGATTCCGTTGGTTGCCAACCTCAAAAAATAATAATGTGAATCTCTTTTACGCTTTTTAGACACGAACCGCTGCTTTTTCCTTATTTTATGTTTTATTTTTAGTTAAAAAAAAAATAAAAAAAAAAAAAAATAACAGTGGACAGAACAGATAGATGACAGTTGAAGAAAGAAAAATTCCGCCATTTCGTAATGACGCGAAAAACTTTTCCACCAACCGAAAAAGTTTAGATTAGTCTGATTTTTATGCAAATGAGTTTCGACTTCAATGAAACTTTCGCTTCTTTTGAGTTATTGTGGACTTTGAAACTAATTCGAGCGGCGGATATGAGATGAAATATTTTATTTAGTCTTCATGTCAGCAGGACTAATGAACCAGGGACAGCTGTAGAACTTCCCCATTTCTTTATTTAAGAAAAAAATGGACTGCATTCTTTGTTCTGGTGAATGGAGAGAAATGAGAGTTTCAGAGAAATGTTTTTAAAAGAAGTTAAAATGTTTGTGTAAAAGCTTCCACGATTTACTTCAAGTTTGATTAATTCAAGGTCTCTATGTAAACTAAACAATTAAAAAACTCATAACTCTTATGATATGTTTTCTTCATTTTAAAAAATTATGTTTTCGTTATTTTGAAGTTCCGTTTCTTAATATTGTTAAAAATTCAAATATTTTTAAGCTTCATAAATTTTTTAAAAACATGCTGAATTTCTTGTTTTTATAAAGAACTCAAAAAATGAAACATGTATTTATGTTTCATTTAATTTATGACAAAAACCCTACATAATTTTATTTGATATAAAAATAAAGAGCAGTGTAACGTATTTTTTTTTTTGTAGAAATTACATTAGAATATTTCATGGATTTATTATAACGTCATTAATATCCGTGATTTGTTAACAATAATGAGAAAAATTAGTCACTAATGTTATTGCTTCAGAATTTAACTATCAAGGTGGCCAGATGGCCGAGTGGCTAGCGCGGAGGTTCTCGGTACCACAGGTTTCGGGTTCTGATTTTTTTTTTTATAAAGCTTATATTTTTGTCTGAAAGAAAAACATTCAGTTATTTGCAATATTTGATTTCAAACCTCTTTTAATGTTTTAAATTTCTGATGAAATACTCCCAATTGTTAATTTCTTCAATAAAAAGTCTTAAAAAAATAAAATATTCCCTTATTAAATGAGATGTATCGATTTACTGCAAATGTTATGACCTAAAAATTAGAATTTGTACAAAAAAAAGTATCTTTCCTGTTAATAATCTCCACTAAAAATATTATAACTCAAAAAAAATTACATTCATTTAAAAAAAATGTCACAACAGCTGGTATGCACGATATAAATATTTTTTTTTAATAGCTTGAAACTAATACGTTCCAACGTTAAAAATATACTTCACGACGTCATTACGCGCCATTTTTACCCCCAAAACGCTATCAGCGTCAACAAACGGCCGACAATAGAAAAACTACAATCAATTCCGTTGGTTGCCAACCTTAAAAAATGTGAATATCTTACGCTTTCAGGGACGAACCGCTGCTTCTTACTTTCTATTTGTTTTATTTTTATCTCAAAAAAATTTTAATCTAAAAAGTAATAGTGGACAGAACATATAGATGACAATTCGAGAAAGAAAATTCCGCCATTCCGTAATGACGCGGAAAAACTTTTCCGCCAACCGAAAATTTTAGATTAGTCTGGTTTTTATGCAAATGAGCTTCGACTTCAATGAAACTTTCGCTTCTTTTGAGTTATTGTAGACTCTAAAACTAATTCGAGCGGCGGATATGAGATGAAATATTTTATTTAGTCCTCAGTCAGCAGTGGACTAATGAACCAGGACAGCTGTAGAACTTCCACCATATCTTTATTTAAGGAAAAAAATGGACTGCATTCTTTTTGTTCTGGTGAATGGAGAGAAATGAGAGATTCAGAGAAATGTTTTTAAAAGAAGTTAAAACGTTTGTATAAAAAAAAAAAACTTCCACAATTTTCTTCAAGGTTGATTAATTTAAGGTCTCTATGTAAACTAAACCATTAAAAGGACTCATAATTTTTATGATATGTGCTCTTCATTTTAAAAATTTATGTTATAGTTCTTTTTGAAGTTCCGTTTCATATTATTGTCAAAAAAGACACATTTTTTTATGCTTTATAAAATTTTTTCAAACATGTTTGAAATTCTTGTTTTTATGTTAAACACAAAAATGAAACATGTATTTATGTTTGATTTAATTCATAACGAAAAGCACTCCATAATTTTATTTGGTATAAAAAAATAAAGAGCAGTGTTATGTATTATCTTTTGAAATTATATTAGAATTTCTCTTAGATTGATTATAAAAATTAGTTACTAACGATATTGCTACAGAATTTAACTAATATTAAGCAGTCCTTTTAAGGGGGCTTGATGGACGAGTGGCTACCGCTCTGGTTCTGGGTACCACAGGTTTCGGGTTAGAGTTTTTTTTATAAAGCTTATTATTTTTTTTCTGAAAGAAAAACATTCAGTTAATTGCAATGCTTGATTTCATACCTGCTTTTAATGTTTTAAATTTCAGACGAAATACTTCCAATTGCTACTTTCTGCAATAAAATATTAAAAATATTCCCTTATTAAAAGAAATGTATCGATTTGCTGCAAATGTTATGACAGCAAAAAATTAGAATTTTTGCAAAAAGTATCTTTCCTGTTAATAATACCCAGCTAAAAATATTACATTCATTACAAAAATAAATGTCACAACAGCTGACATGCACGATATAAGTATTTTTATACCTTCGCAACTAATATGTTTCAACGTTAAAAATATACTTCACAACGTCATTACGTGCCATTTTTTTTACCATCAAAAACGCAATCAGTTGTCAACAAACAGCCGACAATAGAGAAACTACAATCGGTTCCTTTGGTTGCCAACCTTAAAAAAAATAATGTGAATCTCTTACACTTTTCAGAGACGAACGGCTGTTTTTTCCTTATTTTTTGTTTTATTTTTAGCTGAAAAAAAAAATTCTAAAGAAAAAAAAAAAAAAAAAAAAAAAAAAAAAATAACAGTGGACAGAACAGATAGATGACAGTTGGAGAAAGAAAATTCCGCCATTCCGTAATGACGCGGAAAACTTTTCCGCCAACCGAAAAAGTTCAGATTAGTCTGGATTTTTATGCAAATGAGCTTCGACATCAATGAAACTTTCGCTTCTTTGAGTTATTGTAGACTTTAAAAACTAATTCGAGCGGCGGATATGAGATGAAATATTTTATTTAGTCTTCATGTCATCAGGACTAATGAACCAAGGACAGCTGTAGAACCTGCACTTCTTATTTAAGAAAAAAAAAAAAAAAATAGACTCATTCTTTGTTGTTGTGAATAGCGAAGCTCAGAAAGTTTTAAAAGAAGTTAATATGTTTATGTAAAAAGCTTCCACAATTTTCTTCAAGGTTGATTAATTTGATGGTCTCTATGTAAACTAAACCATTAAAAAACTCATAACTTTAATATGTTTCTTCATTTTAAAATTTATGTTATAGTTTTTGTGTTCATAAATGTTTTTCAAAACATGGTTGGATTCTTGTTTTTATGGTGAAAAATACAAAAAGTAAACATATACTATATTTATGTTTGATTTAATTCATAACGAAAGCCTTCTATAATTTTATTTATTATAAAAATAAAAGAGCAGTGTAATGTTTTTTTGTTGAAATTACTTTTAGAATATCTCTTTAGGTTTATTATAACGTTATTAATATCGATTATTTGTTAACAATAATGAGAAAAAAAATTATTTACTAATGTTATTGCTTCAGAATTTAACTAATATTAAGTTCTGTCCACACGATGTACAATTTTATTTTTACCTAGAAACTTTTATTAGTTTGGATTTGGTATTAGTTTTAATTATTTTAAATCCAAACAATATCGTATTCTATCTAACGAATTCCCTGGCACTGCAGTCCATATTGGACCATAGCCGTCTGCGTACTGTCAAATTCCAAAACAGATGTTGTTTCCTTTTATGGTGTAGGTTTGTCTTACACCCGCAGTTTTAAGTGGATTAAGAACCACTAAAAGCAACCATGTATAGCCGGCTCGAATCCGAAGCTTATGACACAGGGTCCAAAGCGCTAGTTACTCATCCATCAAGCCACATTGTACCCTATCACGAATGTAAAAATATGATTAATAAGGAAGCACTTGCTCATATTGAGCATATTTGGCAATATTAGGGAGAGGAATTTATTACATATGTAAACTACTTGTAAAACATTTTAAATAATTAAAAGACCTATACATTAAATTTAAATGTATAGGTCTAAATTGTAATGTACGCCCACTAGATTTTACATTAGTTTTAATCAATGTAATGGTAGTTCGTGCTGTAATGAATAGTATATGAAATCCTTATATCATACACAATTTCTAGTTTGTATAATATATAAATAATGCACGTTTTCTGTTGGGATGCGTAGAGAAATTTAAAGTTTTTATACAACGAAAGTGCATAAATATATCTTACGAAAAACAGTAAGTGCATTAAAATCTGTATAAATCTTTAGCTAAATTATTCCAACTTACAAATTATATTCTTGAGAGATTTACGATGATTTATAGATATTATTAGGATGATTTGAGGATTTAGAGGTATTTATTTTACATGTGAGTTGTTTAGAAAAGGCAAAATAGCTTGTCTCTCAATGTGAAATGTTAATACATTAGGACCATTTGAGTTCAGTTTTACAAATATGAAACAATATAAAAATACTGTTGTTATGTAAAAGGGACTTTTTAACCCGATTCGTGACCGTAGTAATGCTCAGAGCTAGCATATAGAAGGGTCCAAGTTCGAAAACCGCAGACAGGTAATTTGCAGTTATCTTCTAAAAATGAGGTGACTCGATGATGAGTTGGGATAATGAATATAAATGTCTTATAATGATAATAAGTTGCTTGATGGCTGTTTTTCTAAATTTTTGTTGTAACACACGCAATTTTGGGACAACACACAGATATCCAGATGCCCCCTGGAAGACGATTTCTCACATCACCACCTATTGGTGGACTGCTCAGCATACATAAATGGAACAAATGTCCATTTATTTAAAAAAAAAAAAAAAACTGAGAATGAATTGTTTAATAGTAGTTTTTATTGAAATTCATTTCAGTGAATTTTGAGCAGAGATGATGTTTGAAAAGCCCAAGCATTGGTTTATTATCTGAACATTCCTGAATTAGAATATAGACCGATATCTTATATATCTGAGTATCTTTGAAACTTTTCAATGCATCAAGTAATTTTCAAAAGAAGCCAAGGGACGTCATTGCTATCTCGTGTGGTATTGAAATACATTGCGATAAAGACGCTTTAGAAGTTCTTTAGGCGTCTTATGTGTCACTGTTTTCACTTTTCTTTGAAAAGAAAACTGTGGAATTTTCAGATTTCTTTAAAAGAAAAAAAAAAAAATCGAGTACAGAAGGAATGGAGATCATGTCCAAAATTGCAGAACAACAATAATTTATCAATTTCAGAGTTTCAAGTTTCGTATTGTTTGCCAATGCATCAACCAGAAACTCTTTCTTTCAATATTATTTATTCATTCATTCATTCACTGCAAACTAATTATGCTTAAGCCTTTTTATTGAAAAAGTAAAGGAACGTATTGTTTTATTTTTAATATTCAATTAGTTATGCTCTTTGCGTCAGAATTTGATGACTGAACACCAGTTCTGTAGAAGTTGAAGTCTTTGAAATTAAGATTCCCAAAGTCAGCATTTTAGTTTAGATTTAAAGTGCGTAAACCAGGGGGTGGCCAACCCAAATGATTTTGCGGCGACTTTTGAAATGCATCATAACTCCGCGGGCCACACAGAAAATTATATATCCCCATATTAGATTTAGACCCACTATAGACATTTTTTTGGAGTGAAAAATTGAAACATAATGAGTTACTATTTTTTGTTTACTATTATTGTTACATGTAAACATAGATGTTATATTAATAATCATACTAAACGCACATTGTAAAGAGTTATATAACACTAAAAATGAAATATAAAAATTATTTAAATATAAATGAAATAAAAAAAAAATGAAATCCCATCCCTGGCGTAAACAAATGAATTACGATAATCGAATTTCAGATTGGACTCCTTCATTTCAAAACATGGCCCAACATGATAACTATCATAACTTCTAAGGTTTTTTGGTTTCGTTTGCCACTCTACGATCATTTTGTGCACACGAGGGTTAAACAAACTGGGACCTACAGTTTAAAGTGGATTCCGAACTACTCCCAAACATCCATGCCACCTCCAGGATTCGAAACTGAAATCATCAAAGGCCAGAGTGATAGCAGTCAGCTTGAATTCTAAGTAGGATATTGTGCATAATTACATTTTAAATAAGTTGAATCATTAACCAATCTTTACAAACACATAAAGAAAATACAATTATAACTTAACATCTTAATAGACAAGAAATGTCTTAATATTTATGTAAAAATTAAAAAAAAAAACCCTGTCTTGATATTTATGTTTAAAAATAACAAACAGGCTTAAATTTTTTTATTGCACTAATTATATTGTAAATGAGACGAATTTTTATTGCAAACACATAAAGAAAGTTTTATAACTTAACATTTAGACAAGAAATGTCTTAATATTTATGTAAAAAAATTAAAAAAATACCTGTCTTGATATTCACGTTAAAATAAAATTCTTTTATTCTAAATTTGTTATTAGCATTTTTTTAAAAAGTATCCATTTTAAAATTAATAAAATCTATCTGAAGTTTATATAAATATTTTAAGATGTATACCACAAACAAAAATGTTGAATTGCGAATACCTTGTGCATAAGAACATTTCTACAAATATATTTGTCTAGAAATTTTCAAAGACATTTACAAGTTCAATTTATTGCGAACCAGAATCTACAAAAAAAAAAAAAAAAAAAAAAAAAAGCATATTAAAAAAAAAACTATTTTAAACAAACACTGTTTTTGTTTCTTCTCGTACTTGTAGGAAAAATAACATGCTTTCCGAGCTCAATTAATATGTGCTTTCATGTCTGAAAAGATTTCAGGAAAAAAGCACCCGTATTTACTTTTAATAGACGTATTTTTTGAAGGAAGCCTTGTATCTTTGATAATAAGCAAATCGTATTACTGCAAGTCGTGGAAAAGCTTTTGAAAATTTAATGGCGAATACATTTCAGAGGAGTAGTGGTATTTAATAGAAATAAAGTAAATGGTATGGAGACTGCTTTAGTCTGAAAATGTAGTTTAGCGACAGATTTTTAGACGTGTATCCCCCCAAGGTTCGTATGACATTTTCAGTGTTTACTTTGCGTAGGTTGCATTGTTATTATTCTTGAACCTCCTGATTTAAGAAGAATAAAATAAATAGAAAATGATTTCAAAAGGCGAGATAAATAAGGATTTAATCAAGCAACAATATCTAGTTATTGGAAGCTTAGAAATTTTCTCTTTTTGAAAATTTAAAAATGATGCAAACATGTTTGTTTCAGTTTAAATAAAAGGAATATGATAAAAAAAGAAAATGTGATGCAGATAAAAGATAAGATTAAGTAAAAAAATATAAAAAAGACAATTACATATAAAAGACAATTTAAAATATCATGTTTGGATATGATTTTTTATAAATAAAAATGTTAGTAAAGAAAAATGGTTAAACAAAAGAAATGGTATGCAATAAAGAAATTAAAATTAAAGAAATAAAAGAAAATATCAGCAACAAACAGAGGAAAATGAAAGAAACAAACGAAATGGTCAGTAATATACAGAGAATATGATTATTCTAATTGACGCAACAGCCCCATGGTGGTTCAAACCATGGTGCTACTGACAGATTTCGTGACAGAAGGTGTTTTCTTTTTTACGGGATAGGATTGTCAGCCCCACGCCCAATAGTCATATTAGATTTCTATGTAGAATATTGTGCATAATTATATTTTAAGTGAGGTGAATCTTTAACCAATCTTTACAAACACAAAAGAAACTTAACTTTAACTTAACATCTTATTAGACAAGAAATGTCTTAATATTTATGTAACATTTTTAAAAACACCTGTTTTAATATTTATTTTAAAATAAAATTATTTTATTCTAAATTTGTTACTAACATTTTTTTAAAAAAAGAGTTCATTTTAAATGGATTAATAAAATCTATCTGAAGTTTATACAAATATATAAAGACATATACCACAAATAAAAATGTTGAATTTACAAATACCTTGCCCTTTTCTACAAATCTATTTGTTTAGAAATTTTCAAAGACGTCTACATGTTCAATTTATTGCGAACTAGAAATAAAAAAAAAGAATTAAGCATATTAAAACATAAACTATTTAAACAAACACTGTTTTTGTTTCATCATACTTGTAGGAAAAATAACACGCTTTCTGAGCACAATTAATATGTGCTTTCATGTCTGAAAATCTTTCAGAAAAAAAGCACCCTTTATTTACTTTAATAGACGTATTTTTGAAGGAAGCCTTGTATCTTTGATAATAAGCAAATCGTATTACTGCAAGTCGTGGAAAAGCTTTTGAAAATTTAACAACGAATGCATTTCAGAGGAGTAGTGGCATTTAATAGAAATAAAGTAAATGGTATGGAAACTTCTTTAGTCTGAAAATGTAGTTTAGCGACAGATTTTTAGACTTGTATTCCCCTAAGGTTCGTATGACATTTTCAGTGTTTACTTTGCGTAGGTTGCATTGTTATTATTCGAACCTCCTGATGTAAGAAGAATAAAATAAATAGAAAATGGTTACAAAAGACGAGATAAATAAGGATTTAATCAAGTGACAATATCTAGTTATTGGAAGCTTTGAAATTTTCTCTTTGAAAATTTAAACATGTTTGTTTCAGTTTAGACAAAAAGAAATATGATAAAAATAAAATGGGATGTAGATAAAAGATAAGATTAGATAAAAAAAAAAAGGAATATGATTTAAAATATCAGTTTGGATACGATTTTTTAAATAAAAATGTTAGGAAAGGAAATGGTTAAACAAAATGATCAGCAAAAAACAGAGAAAAATAAAAACACTCGAAATGACCTGCAATAAGACAAAAACGAAGGAAATGGTCAGCAAGAAACAGAGAAAAATGAAAACAAACGAAATTACCTGCAATAAACAGAGAAAAACGAAGAAAATGGTCAACAAAAAACAGAGAAAATGAAAACAAACGAAATGACCTGCAATAAACAGACAAAAACGAAGGAAATGGTCAGCAACAGAAAAATGAATGAAACAAATGAAATGGTCAGCAAGATATAGAGGAAAAGAAAAGAAGTAATGGAAATGGTTAGCGACACAGAGAGGAAAATGAAGAAGCGAAGAAAATGGTCAGCAACAAACAGAGGAAAATGAAAGAATTAAGGAAAATGTCAGCAAAAAAAAAAGAGAAAATGAAAGAAGCAATAGAAATGGTTAACAAAGAGAGGAAAAAATGAAAGAAACGAAGGAAAAGGTTAGTAGCATACAGAGAAAAATGAAAAAACATTATATGGTAACAAAAAGAGGTAAATTAAGGGAACAAAGAGGAAAAGGAAAGAAACAACCAAAAATGGTCCGTAAAACAAAAAAAAAATGGTCAGAGAAACAGAGAATAATGAAAGAAACAAAGGAACTGATCTGCAACAAACAAATGAAAATGCCTGAAAAAAACGAAATGCTTAGCAACAAACACATAGAAAAATGAAAAAAAAGGAAATGTTTTGCAACACAGAGGAAAATGAACGAAACAAAGAAAATGGTCAGCAACAAACAAAAAAATTAAAAGAAATAAAGGAAATGGTCAGAGGAAACAGAAAAATAATGAAAGAAACAAAATAACTGATCTGCAACAAACAAATGAAAATGCCAGAAACAGAACAATGAAAGAAACAAAAAACTGTCAGCAAATGAAAAGGAAACAATGTAGCAACAAACACTTAAAACGAAATAAAGAAAAATGTTTAGCAACAAACAGGAAAATGAACGAAACAAAGAAAATGGTCAGCAACAAACAGAGGGAAAAATGAACAGAAACAAAAGAAAATGGTCAGCAACAAACAGAGGAAAATGAACGAAACAAAGAAAATGGTCAGCAACAAACAGAGGAAAATAAACGAAACAAAGAAATGGTCAGCAACAAACAGAGAAAAATAAAGGAAATGGTGTGCATTATCTAAGTATTTAATCACCTGATGCATATTAAGATATCATAGATTTTTATTGAATGTCTTTTGCCGGCCATTCCATTGACTGGTGACTAATATATTCCCTTTCGCGAGGACTTTTAAAGGGTAAATGCTTCACATTCATTGTATACGTTTCTAATCTTATGGCATCATCATAAAGACTACAATTTTAGACAAAAGATTTAATCATGAAAACTTATGTAATACAAACTGTAATGTTGTCAATCGTCATAATTTAATAGATTCTTAAGCTGTCATATATTGTATTGAAACGCTAAGACCACTATAGTATCAAAGCAATTTCAGAAAATATCTCGTAAATTTGTTGTTGTTAAATGTCGTTGAAATTTTTGTTGTAGGTTTACGTCGTCGTTGTTGTTAAATGCCTCATGCTCCTCTTATGTTCGCTCACAAACAGTCCACCAATAGCAAGGAACATAATAATTGTAAGGGTATTTACCCTTCATATCTTATGGGAGAAAACCCGATTAACTTTTACACGGTTGCCTGAATATCGATGCGAGACGCATTACATACATTTGTTATACATTGTTGTTAACAATCTAGTCAATCTAACCATCTAGTCAGCAATACGT